>MU911968.1:0-46407 GCA_036418165.1 Cooperia oncophora
AACACCGAGCAGGCAATCTGCTGAAGGAACCTAAATAAGGCCCTGCTGTTTTGCGGTCGATTCTGGCACCTTATGAGTAGGTGGAGAAATGGCGAAAAAGCCGTAAGGGACGCGAACGAGATATTAGGGACAAGGAATGGGAGAACAGAAACATTAGTGACTAGAGCTGGTGGCCTCACTCAGATCTGAAAGCACGGTCACCTCTGGATGGAGCTGGATAAAGTTGCCACGACAAGCAGCGAACTTTCTGTAACTCTCTTTCAACTACGAGTGGTGGAGAAACCTCTGTCGTTTAGATGTGTCTGTACAAAGGAGTTATTTCACCCATAAGGAGATCGCGGAATGTCTTATTGAAATCCAAACTGTGAAAGAACTAGCCGGCTGGCTCACCTAGTCGTTTTCGTTGCAGACGCTGGAGCGTGTCAGGAGAGCTGGGTTTGGCATGACGCCAGCCCCTTTTCCAACAAATGGTGTCGCTTGCGCGCTTCAACAGTCGGTGATGAGCGGGCAGGCGCCGCGCTGAACCCAACCTCGCCCTCCCCTGACAGCTCTGCTTCTGCAGCGAAAACGTTCGTATACCCTCAGTGAAAGTAAATAAACTGAAAGAGGATCGGCCGCAAATATTCCAATAGGAAGAATTACTATGCTCACCAAATCCGATATGCTGCAGCCTCTGCCCTGATACTACCAAGAACAGCATCTCTGCTCTTCTACCTAGGTAAAGATTGGCTACCCCTTAAGGTCAGCGCGACATCTAGCCTTAAAGACAGCGCCTGAGACTTAGCAGGTTGTAAGGCTGAGAATTGTTAGAGCATGTGGCAAGTAAAGCATTAATCAGAAAAAAGTAAACAAAAAGCGCCGCAGGAACACAGAATAAGAGTCTGTTCGATCGGACACATCTGGACGAGTTTCGCAGATTTTGGTGAGTTCTCAAAACCCGTCGCCGCTTCGTTGCAGCTAATTCTCATGAGGCCACTACCGAAGTTGCTTTGTTGTGTTTGATCTATCTAATCTAATTGATGTAATCTATCTATGAAATAATCTCTCTCAGTGTACGAAACGAACGCTAGAAGTTAAGCAATTATCTGCCAGCGAGGATTGATAATTGAAAACCAATCGAGGCGGGATTAACACGACAGGCAGAGTCAGCTTATCATCGTTAACTCCGCCCTCGTCTATCAATCGATTTCGAGTCCCAGGAGTGGGATATCCTCTGTGTTCCGGACTCCGCGATCTTGTGCAGTACAGGGTTTCTTCATCTTGGTTGATAGCGGACACTGCCTTCAAGGTAAAGAAAGCACTGATGAGTAGATGCATTTGCTCAGCTATCGATAGTGCTATCAAAGCTGTTGTTCCGAGTTATTAAACAAATCCAACTGTAGGCACACCTGTTGGCAGGATTGACTTTCAGACATAGTCCAGTAATATTATGAAATGCTTCCGTTAATGTGCGTTTACTGTGCTCAGAAGGTTCTGAAATAGCACGTTAAAACTCATGCCTACACATACATAGTAGAGCACCTACCTTCGTCAGCAGGTAACGTATTGGAATCCAGAAGCCGTGGCGTAGTGCCTCGAGACTTCTCGTACAGCATCTCCAGTCGATTCATATCACCAAATGGAGGGAAACCATTCGCCATTTCGCACAGCGTGGCACCCACACTGTAGATATCAGCGCTTGTAGAATATCCGCTGAGATCCTGACATTTGAATACAATAAAATAGAGATTTTTCAGAAGAAAAATTGTAATGTACAGAAGAGCTATAA
Source organism: Cooperia oncophora (assembly GCA_036418165.1). Taxonomy (NCBI): domain Eukaryota; kingdom Metazoa; phylum Nematoda; class Chromadorea; order Rhabditida; family Trichostrongylidae; genus Cooperia; species Cooperia oncophora. Next base: position 1,769 of record MU911968.1, read on the forward strand.
AATGGAAATATGCAATTTAAACAGCAATATGATATAAATATCAGTGGGAGTTGAATATAAAAAGTCATATGTTATGCAAAAGACTAAAAGCTCACTTGACCGAGAACTTCTGGTGCCAGCCAAAGGAGAGATGCCTCGACATGGTTGTCGAAGTCGGTGGTAGATGTTTCACCAGATTGCAGCTTTCGAGCAAGACGGAATCCCGTCAGACGAACACCATTGGCAGAATCAAGTAGTATATGGCTAGCCCGAATCGACCTGTACAACGTATTCACACACTGTCAGTAGCAGAATCCCAAAGCCCACAGTTGCTTCACCCTGCTGGAATGATTTGTTGTGGCCATGCAGAGTAAGACAATTGCAAGAACGCAGAAGATTTGGCGAAGAATCAATGCTATTGCCTTTTCAGGAATAACGCAACATGATATGAAAGATAGTATTACATCGGCTGCAGAACCTTAAACTTTTGGTCCTTTCAACAGAATGAACCTCTGAGAACAAGCCCACTGATCAGCATTTTAACCCTGGCCAAACAGACTTGATACCTACTACCGCATCCTGGCAACCAGAAAGGGAGAAGGTGTCAAAATTATATTCTTCATACAACAAAGACCACTTTGCGATTGCATTTTGTGAAGCTTTCGCATCCGAATATGGACCCTAGGAGGTAAGAGTCACCGCTGAAGGAAGTAGTGCACAAAACTCAAACGCCGGCCCTAGATAAGGCCCAGACGAGCATCCGAGGAAGCGATATACTGCTGGGCGGACGAGAGATCAGAGACAAAAGGAAGAGAAGACATGAAGACGGAGCGAGCCTGCAAGGTCTGTCCAACATAAAATGACGTCCGTGGTTATATAGATAACAAGACTGCTGGCATAACTCGTCCCTGGATGTGTGAGGCAACCCTCTACGGCTGGCTGTAAACAACCGTAGCTCCGTCACTAAGGCTGTGTTCATACTTTGTGGCACGCGTACGCTGGCGTTTCCAGCGTTTGGCAGCGGCAGTGACGAGGGAAAGGATAGATTATCAATATCAGCGTTGCTAGCGTTTCACCAGCGCTTGCCAGCGTTTCACTAGCGTTTGCCAGCGGCGGGGGATCTAGAGTGTTAAGGAAGAGTGGACCCAACGGCTCGATTACGCGTCGTGGAATTGTGGCGTGTACAACCGCACCGCACCACTAACGAACACAGTACACTAAATGGTTGAAATGGCATAATGCAATGGTTGAATGCATAATATATAATATTGTAAAAAAAGCGTGGATTAATTGAGGATCTTTCATAAGGATGAGCATGTATTGTCGGCGTAATATCGTCCAGAGAGCGTCATCAAGATTACTAAAAAATTCCCAACGGAACAATTTCCAACAGCAACTCTAAAAAAAGGTATGGTACTCGCAAAAGAGGAGGTGTTTTCAGCATGTTCGTTAATTCCGGTGCGACAATGTAATATATTAGGTTTCCGGAAAGTTTCATGGCGTTTGGGTGTTTCAATTTAAACGATGTATTTTTTAATACTCATGGATTTAATTCGAAATAGGCACCATTCGAATGACACACTTTTGCATGTGACAGCAGTCGAGAAATCGCCATCAAAATAAAAAACTGGTGGTCGAAAATTCCGGGAATCCACTAAGGCTTTTTTGCTGGTCTGATTGATGAAGGATTTTTCCAGCAAGGGAGTTCTGAAATGTTAGAAAGGTGATAGTCGGTTGGCGGAAAAGGTCTGAGAATATGGGGTTGAGGTTAGAACTTCAACTTCAGTTTCGTTCAATTTAAATGTAATAGTGATTTTGGAAACATGTGAGGCGGGCGTTGTCCATGCGAAGGAATCGGCGCTTTCGCTTTGATAAGTGCTGGCTGCAGCTGACAAATATTTTCGGTACAATTGTCGATTTCTTCACAGTATGGGTTTCTCTGCGATGTTTGGCCTGGTGATAAAAGTTATAGTAGATACACCAGCCGTATGACACTAAGTCCGTGACGCAGCATCATTTTTTTCGTGAGGGTTCAGCTTTGAAAATTACCGTGGTGGTTTCGACGAAATCCAACCACTGTCCGGAAAGCGTCTCGTTATCATACATGACCCATTTTCATGCACAGTGACATTGGCCCAAAACAGGTCATTTTGCTGGCGGAAAGCAAATGCAGAAAGGAACCTCGAGACGTCGCGATTCTGGAGCGGTCACGTCGCGATTGTGGGACACGCCAGTTGTTGAGTTTTTTCACCTTCGCGCAATGCGTTCCAGACCATCTGGGAACAGTGGATTCACCCAAGGCTAGCTCTTTCTGATATCGTGCTCGAATGTTTGGATGGGTAGGCCTCCAAATGCCGCCATTCGTACGTCAGATATTGCTTTAGGTCGACCGCTTGAAGGTGTCTCTTCAAGGCTGAAATTGCCAGAACGAAATTTGTTTGAGCATTGCCGCACAGTTCTTTTACTAGCAGTATTGGCCCCACCTGGCCTAATTTTGTTGAGGCTGTTTCTCAATTGGCGGATTGCCGGCCACTTTGTAGTCGAAGAAAAAATAATCGTCCGAAGTGCTCTTTTTCATGCATGCTTGAGAAAACTCTGAAAAAGGGGGTTAAGTCAAGCGAGGTTGAAACGCAATTATACGAATCAGATAGCACAAGAAATTCTCTACGGCTGTACTAGCAGAGACGCAAGGGCGAATGAGTTTTTAATCAGGCAGTGGACTGTACAAAAAATAGGTGGCAGCAAGCTGAGATGTTCCGGACAACCTAATACCTTCTGTTTCCAACACCAAACCACAGAATTATGCAATTCAATGCAATTAGCAGTGGGTGTGGTTTCACACGCGACATTCAGTGAGGCTGATCGAGAAAGTTCACTATTTCCTACTTCTCCCGTTCTCTCTGGTCTGTGGCCGCCAAATGCTAGTGAAACGCTGGCAACGCTGGTGAATACGCTGGGGAAACGCTAGAAACGTTAGCATCGATATCTATTCGTTTTCTTGTGATTGTCTGAACGCTGGAAACGCTAGCGTACGCTGCCCGCCAAAGTATGAAACGCAAGTTCAGCGATTGAGCGCGAAGACGGGGACAACCTCTGCAGATTGAAGCTTGAACTATTTTCGCGATAAAAAGGATATTCTAATCTGCTGCATAGATTGTAGAATGTTGCCTTTTCAAAGGCGTCATAAGCGATTTCTGAGCTCCTGCACAAGTTCTGTTGGTGTCATAGCTATAAGCAGTTCTTCCGCCAATTCGTTGTGAAAGCAGGATGGTACAGTCGTGCATCCGGTGAGTCGATTAGGGCGGCAGGGAGTGCGATGCGGCTGCGGGTGTGCCTGCGAGCACGGGGGTCAGCTGTTTCGACCACATTAGCCATTTATCTGCCTATTTTACGGCTGTTTTTGGTTGCTTTTCTCGACGTTATAGTTGTTTCTGTCTTCACAAGGTAGTTATAATTGAGGAAATTCCTTCTGGTTTTGCGCACAAACAATTAAAGGCAGACAAGTGAACAAATACCTGAAAAAATCGCAAAAAACCCCAACTATTACAAGAACAGAAAAAAACAACCGTTCTAATTGTACTTCATCAAAAACGATAAACAACTGAACCATCAAAAATGGAAAATAATCGTGAGAAAAGCAGCAAAAAGCTTAAACTAGGGAGAAATGGCTAAAATAGGCTGGAAACAGTGATCGGCGCGCTCGCAACACACCGCAGCCTCGTAGCGTCCCTTGCCGCCCAAATCATGTCACCGGATGACGACTGTATCATTGACTCCTTGGCGCCTCTTCAATCTACCCCTCCCCTCCCGCCGTACTCTGCCGACATGCGCCGCATCGTTTGGATCACGGTTATGCATCGTCATTCAAAGCTCAACAATCCCACGGATGTTGGACCGTGACATTGCGCAGGAGTGATTAGCAATTTCTATCAATCAAAATAACCAGTAATCTTATTAAGTACCCTACATATCTAAGCAAAAATGAACATTGAAAATGATTAAGACCGATAAAACACCTCCCTCTCCACTTGCAGCCGTAAGCCCAAAAACAAGACAAAGATACAAACCGTAGTTACAGCCACCGAGCACCAAGTATATAGACGGTCCATCCACGAAACAAGCGTGAAAATCAACAATATGTGGGTGGCGTAACAATCGCATCAAACGTATATCTTCCTGAAAAAAAAAAATCGATTATTAAACAAAAACGGCAATATTTGAGGAAAGATTGGAGCAGCTGAGTTCTGAGTGTTTGAGAAAATTAAACCGACAATGGAGTTTGATAAGAGCGTACCCGAAGAAGTTGGCCCTTGTCTGGTGATTTCGCATGCACGAGTGTGCGAGTGAATTCCTCTGAATTCTCTGCTCTCGACGGGTCGTAAGTGATGTCAAGCGCATCGAGTGGAATTTGTTTTATGATAACCCGCGCTGAATCATTACACTTTCCAGAGAATACATCACCTGCTCCATCAAAACAGTGTCCTGAAAGAAAATCCAATAAACCTCCAATCCATTTCGTTGAAGCCGCCAGTCCAATCGGGATCGAATTGGCTTGTTTATTGTACAGGGACAATCGATTTTCAAGTCACTACTTTTACTTCACCAGACGCATCCGGTATCAATTTACCCGAGAACAGAAAGCTTAATTGAGCAAGCGGGGGAGGAGGACTCTGAGATGTGATCCCCACTCCATGGACCAGGCCTAATCACGCGATCTTTTCGAAGCCGCTGACCCTAAAAGCATATGGCACGGTATTCTGCTACTCGATATAGAATGCTATCAGGGTGCTATACAGTGAGAAATGGCGACAAAACGAAGTGGAACTGTCAGAAAATTGCAAACAAAAGCCTTCGTTCTTCAGGACTCAGATAGTAATGCACGAGTTTCCCGTTGGCATCTTACCGATGGCCGCTACGGTAGATACGGCTGCACGTATGTACTCATATATCCATGTAGACCGCGGCCGCTTCATGTCAATCCCTTCGCTTCATGTTTTACTTCGTAAATGAAGCAATACGAGCATCAGGTGTGTCGTCCATTTGTGAGTGGGCGGACACGGCGGGCTCCAGGTCGGTATGTTGCAGCTTCATAGGCCTTATGAGGGACCTTTTTTGAAAAAGGCGCTACACAGAGCCTGACTCAGGGCGTCCTAGCAGGCGTATTAATCCTACTCGTCCTTAGGGATTTATCGTGAAAACTGCATGTAAGGGGATACCTATCAAAATATCCGGAACACACCAGAGGAAGATGCTCTGATTTCTCGCATAGCCTCCATCATCAAGAGCATGCAGCGGGGTCGCGCAGGCTCAACGACGAACTGTACACCTACTTCCGTGCATCCCGATCTTTGCCATGTCAGATGAATGGATCTACAGCTAGAGCAGCGTGCCACTTTCTCCGCTCAAATGTGGACGGAAACGGGGCTGCACGTTAGTATACCCTGCTGTCGCTCGGGGATCCGTCCGCGCTGTCGTACTGCCAGCCACCGCTCAACCATAGTCAAGCGCTGAGAGAGCGCTATTTCTTTGCATTCTCTCACTTCTGATCGTTCTCTTCTGTTACGTGCATGTCTCGCTGTAAGATTTCGGATGCAAATGCTGGACCTTGAGGGATGTGCAGCGGGGTCCACGGTCCGGGTATCTTTATCTCAGCCCCATTTCGCGCCCTCTAAAGTGCCCAAACGGTTACACCCCCACTTTTGTCCCTTAAACTGGCACGGACTGGTCCTGAAGAGTCCGGGGGTTGGTACCAATTGTCTTCGAATGTGGAAGAACGTCTTTTTTTGCCAGCTTCATGAAGGCGCTACTACGCGCATTACGCAAACCGCGAATCGGAGTCTTATAATGCGAAGAAAATGCATCTCACAATGGTATGCAGTAACTAAAACTAAACTAACTTAGTAAAATACTAAGGAAAACAGAATTTACCAATCCACTGCTGGACGATGTATCCATGAGATGAAAGATTACACGTCGCACTAGAAGTCATTTTCGTTGCATTCTTAAAGCTAAGAATTTTCAATAGGTAGTGTTTTCCAACGTGAACTCGTATCAAAATACCCAGGTGAAAAACCACGCTACAACAGGAATTCGCGATGACGGCAATGTAGATTTATTAACAAAGAGGCAACAATTAAACAGTAAGGCCGCTCCTTAACTGAGAATTTTAAGGCGAAAATCTATCCATTCCTATGAACCTGTTGAGCTGTTTCTTTCGACAACTCAAAAAACACGTAACAAAAAGAAATGTACAAATCCACGAGGATTGAAGGCTCCTGGAACATCACCAGAAGTCGATGTAAAGCCGAGATGTGTAGATCAAAACAATCCCTCTGTTTGCGGTGAGCTAAGAGTGAAGTCAACATACTTGAGAAGAACTTTGTTCTGTGCCTGGAAAACAACGGATTCTCGACAGAAACTGTAAATCCCCCACACGAAGCACGTAATATCACTTACCGACTATGCCTGAGGAGTGTAGAAATGCATGACTAGATGTACTGCTCTCTTCCCTGAGGCCAGCTTGAGCTCTCTGAAAAAAGGAGAACAAGAATTCATCATTGATCCACCTGTATGCAAGCAGCCAACCACAAACTTCACCATTTGCTCTTTGATAGTGCAGCCACGGTAAGACAAGGCCATACCAAAGTGCAGAGGTCGTGCTACTCGAAAGAGTAGGAGATCACCATGCGACGTCACCGATGTTTTAACGGTGATGAATGAAGCAGTCGAACAGGGCACATCACTGGTTGGGGATTTTGGTCGGGTCCGTACGACCCCACCCCCATCGAGCTGTCCAGCGGAGGGGGAAGGGGCAAATTATACCCATGAAACAGGAAAATCATGTAAAGTCAGCCACCTCTCCCAGAACGCCAGAAAGTAAACACAAAGTGAATACGACCTCCCCCTCTCGACAACGAGCAAGTTCGACCCCTCCCCCCTTCACAACGTCCGTGAACCGAGAAAGATCAACTACTAAACAGGGGTAAAACTCTCAACCCCAATACGACCCCATCTGCCGGCGACCAAATAACCCCCCCCCCTGTTGGGAACTCCCCAACCACGATGTGCCCTGCAGTCGAAGCGAGACAATGCGCGCCAGCCAGTTTTCCTTACTAGTTGACCCGACATAGCGTTTCGCGGTCAGAACATGGGTGTTGTGCGAGTCTACATCGTTCAAGCTCAATTCAACTCAAAACATTGAAGACCTCAAACTGTTTTTTTCCATCGCAAGTTTTGAAGGTTACTGCCAGATCACCTCAACCTACGGTTTTCAGTACATAATGCCCTCCACTCGTGGTGCCCTTCAAAATTTAACTAGGAGGAAGCAATCACTGATCGTCGAAATTTTCTGACATGGCAAACAGCTGTCATTATAGTGCTTGGAGCTAAAGTGCGCATCGAGTAAAATTACACCAGGTCCGATAGATAAGTCCGTGTGATGTCGCGGGTCGCCGCGCCGCGCCAACACCATATGACAAGGTGGATTGAAACCAACTTTATTACCAAAATAGTTGTTTCTGAAGGGAACATCATCCAGTGATGTGATCATCAACGAGCAGTAAAGGGTTAGTGATCGAGAAAATGGTTAGAAAATTGATAAAAGAAGTTTAGAGCAAAGAACGAGAGTAGGTGGCTTCATTGTGAAAATATTGTAGGGCCTCGAAGTTAAATATATCAACAAAGAAAATGCATGACCATTTTCAAGGAGGATTTATAGTTCGATAGAAGGCTTCGTTTTGCGATTCCTCTAGCTTAGAGTGTCGCAAAGTATGAACGCTGGTTCCACAGCGTCCCCCACTTTTTATTTGACTATTTTGTCTCTCTTTCCGTTTGGCTATTACGGCTAGCGATTAGTAGCTTGCACTGGAATCGATTCAAACCAGTTTCCTTGTCATCACTTCCTTGATATTCAACAAAACTAAAAGAATCTTTGTAGCTATTCGTTAAACTTGTCATGAATAGCCGTCTCTTTTTGCTTTCTTTCAAATTTCTGCTCCCCAACCTTCATCAGTATTTCAGTTTTCATAGCAATTACGTTCGTTTTGCGATCAAATCTGAGAAAACTGAGAAAGTTTCTGAGAGTCTGATTTTCAAAAAAAAAACATAATATTTGATTCCAACACACAGCGCCCCACTCTGTTAGCGTACTCGGCGACCGCGCCATCGCCCGGATTGTCTTATGGCGGACTTAGCTTACCGGATTTTAGGGAAGCTAGCGATCCCACTGACCTGCCACACGATGCCACGTCTCAGATATCCTGAGCTCAGCCGCCCGCGCTTAAGTGGCGAGGCTGGCGGGAGAAGGGCAAACTGCGGGTGGCTCGCTGCAGGATACGAACCTAGAAGGAGAAACGGAATGCTCGACCAATTGGGGCACGCTCAATTGATTACGTGGCTTTGTACGGTGGGCTCCTGCCACTTACCGTATTGCCAGTGACAGAAAAGAGACAGCGTTTGCGCTCCGCAACATCAAACTTCATCCAGCAACTCCGATATTACACAACACCCTTCTCAACACAATACTCACCTTGGCAGCCCTGATGGCTTCTTTTCTTTCACGCTCCCTTTCTCGGCGCTCCTTCCGCCTTTTTCACTACAGGATCTTCGATTATCAACATTTATCTGGTATTTCCAGGCGGCCAATATGAGTACGATTCACCATAACGTGCTAGCCGACGAATCAAAAACACGCTTCATTCTCTTCAGATAGGTGACTTCCTGAATTTGCAGTATTTTCGCTTGGAAATTGAATGTATATTCTGGTGATCCTCACTTTCTTGACATGATACAGGCGATCACGCAGTCTATCAGTACTTGCTTGCACATAATCAAACTTCTCCTGAAAGTAAGAAGTGAAAAAGTAATAATAACCTGAAGGCAATATGAGTAAAGCGTGCAGGCAGGGAAAATAACAAAAGCGAATCCATAAATGCCGGCCATAGAATACCTGTAAGCAAGCATACATCAAGCGGTAGTACTCTGACCGAGATGACGTATCAGCGCTTTCTTTCGATGAATCAAGAGCGACTGGAAAATGGGACGTTATAGAACCCTTTTATATAGCAAGGATGGGACCAAATGCGCTGTGAAGAGACCTTTACAGGAAGGTTTGTCCTGTGCCGTTCTGTCCTGCGACGAGCAGCTCTGCAATTTCGACGCTGTGTGAGAACTGGCATGCTCAGATTGGGCCCTTAAACATCATTATAACAGTACGGCATATTTTCAGCCTTCTATTCAATTCTAAGACCGTGCTCAGACTCCGCAATCGCTCGATTGGATCGCCCCATCCAGCACGACTGCCGCGTTCAAACAATGCCAACTCGAATTGTACTGTTCAGGCGGTGCACCGTTTGGCGGTGGAGTGCCCCTGTCGGGGTCGCACATTCGGTCGTGCGATCCAATCGCGCGATCGCGAAGTCTGAACGCAGTCTAACTGGAGAAACCACCCACAACTGCATTTCAGACGCTGCATGAACCCCGTTCGAGTCACTTGGCATACAGTTCATGGTTATCCAACGGCAAAATCTTCCCTATACCGATGGATAGAAATCTGTAAATCAATGAAGTGCAAAATGACATTTACATTAAAATTGCAGAATACACTGTAATTGTCGCAATACTTGGTTAAATTGCAACCAAAATTCAAATGTCTTACAAAAATAGTCCACTTCCACCAAATCACCACTTTATGCTTATATGATATATTAATTCGCACATAGAGTCCAATAACAACAGAACCACATCTACGTAAAGCAATGCTACCTGGTGCAATTCAAGTGCAGTCTGACGAGAACGATGTGGAAGCAGTCTGATAAGCTCTTCGAGAACTAATTCACTTTTCACATCACCAAGAACGAGAGGAGATTTACTCAAAAGAGATAGGACAATCACAGCTAAATCATCACTACTACATTATAGGATTCAGTTCGTACAAGGTTTGAATAAGAGCTCTAAGTTAAACTGTTCCGGAATTAGTTTCTACGTGAAAACGTCGGCTGTGGAGTTATATTTATAATGATAACATAATACAATTTCATTGCAAATCTGAACAACATCGCTTGTTTTTGAAGAGAATGTTGCTGCCTTCCTTGTCCAACGGCTAACAATTTTCGACAGGTCTTGCTGCTTCAATTTGCTCGATCTGCTTGTCTACTTGCCGTAGTTCTCGAAGCAAACATGAAGCCTAAATTCCAAGTTCATAACGCCGCGATCTATATATGAAGAAAGAATCAAAAAATCAATATGAACATAAGAATAAGGGAACTTGCTTAAATAAACAAACAATTGCTAGACTCAATAGCGGATTGAGAATCACCTGTGTGCGAGGATCAAGAAGATCCATTTCACGCTCGGCAATACGTAGTTCTACAAGTAGTTGCTGGTTTACAGCTGTAGAAGAAGCTCCTAAAACAAACAACTTTTCTCAGAACTGGTGGGAAAGTTTGAAAAGGCTTAGAATGGAACAGGAGCGGCTATACTCCAGTTCGCTGCGGACGGCGCACTTGGGCGTGTCAGGCAGTGTGAGTGTGTCACACCGTCAAAGCCGTTCTCTGCCTCCTTGATGAGGCGCTCATGCGATAAGCAGTGATAAAAAACGAGTAATACGAACACACAGTCTTACCCGCTTGCTCGCTTTAAAAACTTTGGAGAACGGGTGTGGCACCCAAACTCATCCCACCTGACACGCAAAACCGTCCGCAACGAACAACACCATACAAGCAATGTTCGCGAAGGCAAATAAAAGCCAACAGCTGGGGATTCAGTACAAAACACTTGTGTACCCTTCCGAAAACAAAAATGGCTACATGCCATAAGGGTGCGTTCATACTTTGCGTCAACGTATGCCAGCGCGCTACTGTGCGCTAAAGGTACTCGTCTTATATGAGTTTACTACACTGGATATCAAAGCTACCCACCATTCTTTTCTTATCTTCTTCTTTAGTTCTTCTTCTTCTTCTTCTTCTTCTTCAGCGTTTGTCCCGCTCAGCGGCGGGGTCCGCTCTTCTAATGTGACGACGCCACTTTTCCCGGTCAACTGCCTGATCGGGGCGAATTCCGGCTATTTTCAAGTCTGTATGCAACGTATCGAGCCAGCGTTGTCTGGGACGTCCCCTAGGTCGCTTTCCGGACACCTCAAGCTGAAGACCAGTCTTACAGACGGTGTCAGCCTTTGCGCGAAGTACGTGGTACCATCGAAGGTGCGTTTCTCGCATTTTGTCAGCTATAGGAGCTATGCGGAACTTCTTGCGTATTACTTCGTTACAAATGCGGTCCAAACGCGTGACCCGCAGTCCAACGCAACATTCTCGTCTCCATCACTCTTAGACGGGCTTCGACTTCTTTGGTAGCGGGCCAGCACTCGGCGCCATATAGGGCGACTGGTCGAACGACACTTTAGATCTTCGACTTTAGCCGTTCTGACATCTTCCGTCGCAGAGGATAACCGACATGCATCGCCATTTTGCCCACGCTGCACTCTCCCGTGCGCTCACCTCCGTTTTGAGATCTCCATCGGACGTAATTGCTGATCCCAAATACTTGAATGTTTGAATGTTTTTGTGCGCGTGAGCTCAGTGACATCGATTTTAATGGAGCCCGTCTCGGCTGGGTCGGTTGTAAGGTCTCGGTCTACGTTTGACCTGAGCCCAAACTTTGCCAGGCGATCAGCCCAAGCTTGAACTTGCTGCTCCAACGTGCTTTTGTCTTCACATGCAAGCATCACATCATCCGCGTAAAGGAGCGTCCAAGGAATTTCCTTCTGAAGGTTTCGTGTGATGGCATCCATGACGATAACAAAAAGTAGTGGAGAGAGCGAAGCCTTGATGTACCCCAACGGTGATGGGAAATTCCATCGAGGTGCCTGCAAGAGTCCGCACTTGGCTCTCTGGCTTTGAATAAAGGATGCGGACCCATTCGATTAGCTCTTCAGGGACACCGTATTGTCGCAAGGCGTACCATATAACGTCTCGCGGGACGCGATCAAATGCCTTTTGTAGATCTAGGAAGGCTACATGCACAGGCTTCTGCTTCTCACGATGTTCATCAAGCAGAAGGCGAGCAGCGTGAATGGCGTCGATTGCTACAGCCAGTTACGAAGCTACACTGGTTGGAAGAGAGCTGGACGATGTCGCGAATACGGCCATCAACAATTCGCTCAAAGATTTTCATAGTGTGCGAGAGCAAGCGAACTGTCACTCCTTGGGTACCTTCTTCTCTGCAGTGATTTGGTTGAAAAGCTTTGTCAACCATTCTGCGGAGTACCACTGCTGTGACTATCATAGGTCCGCTGCTAGGTCGTCGGGACCTGTAGCTTTACCAGCCTTCATCTTCTCCAGAGCGGCTTCTGTCTCCTCAACTGAAATCTTCCGAAGGGGGCCGTATATTGGCGCGCAGAGGGGATAAGCGGATGGGTAAATTCCTTTGTCGAGATCTTCTCGAAATAGTCGTGCCATCGCTGCAATACCCTCTTTCGGTTCATCAGAAGATGGCCATCCTCGTCACTGATGCCAAAAAACTTTTCTATGTCTTCGGTTTGGCGGTGACGAGACTTGGCAAGCGGTACAAGTGCCGCTCACTGTCGCGAGTCTCAAGTTTCTTGCTGACATCGTCAAAATGAGCGGCCTTCACTACGGCGACCGCCTTCTTTGCCGCAGTCCTCGCTTCCTGGTACGTCCGCCAGTTGCCAGCCCTCTTGTTCCTAAGAAACACGTGATAAAGTTTCTTTTCCGCTTGAACCTTCGCCTGGACGTCATCCGTCCAAAGCCAAAGCTGCTTCTCAATCCTACGCCGCCCAGGCTTAGTCGTGCCGAGTTCTGAGCGAGCGGCGTGGATTATCGACTCAACGGCTTTGCTCCAAGTTCCCTCGACAGTCGTGATATCTTATGATATCTTATCGGCTGTTATCAATTCCTGCTAATGTTCTCATCCTGTCCCCTATAGTGCCTCTTGGAACCAAAGTCCTAGCGTCGCTGTGACGCGTGTTATGGAGTTAGCGACCCTCGCTTTCTAAGACCCGCTATAGTATCTTATCAGCTCTTATCAATTCGTGCTCAAACACACATACATTCACACACACACACACACACGGCGCCGCACACAACCAACAGACAAACTTTAGCGGATTATTTATAGTAGGATAATTTTTGAGTAATAGCAACTGGAAATAAAAACTCGAGAAGCACTGACCTTCCGCCTCGTTCAGCCTCTCTTTGACATCTACTATCTTATCCAGACTACTGGATACCATGTCCTGTGGATGCGCAAGTGCTACAGGACGAATAACTGTACCTATACGTTCCCCCGCTACTCCGGCATCAAACGTTACCGGTACGGCACACATATGCACTGGTGCTACGACTAAAAAAGGGTGGTTCAAGAACGACTGCTAAAAAAAGCAGCATAACGCAAATAAACAAAATTCAAAGTTTTTTTTTAAATAACCTTGACTTCTCTGAATAGCAGGTGTTGGAAGTGGTTGGCTAATCGTATCTTTGAGATGCATTGTTGTGCAATCTGCCTGTACGGTGGCTGACGGAGTGCCTTCAGTCGACAGAAGAGTTGTGGGACAAGCAGTAACCACGTTAGTGAATTGCACCAATGGAATACTTGGCGCACGTGATCGTGATCCTGCTGCTAGAGCGATATCGCCGAGAACTGCTCTGAAACACATCAATTCAGACAAACCTTTCAAAATAACAGTGGTCAACGTGCACCTTCTGTAAAAGTGTCATTTTGAGAGCACCCGTGAGGCATCTAGAGTAGCTCACGTCATATGACCACCTTTCAGCAAAGGGAAAATGTATCTCTTTATCACAAGAGTGCTGAGTTGTGGGCAAAAGTCGGACCACGGACGAGATTCGAACCCGCATCTTCTTACCAGGCAGTTGCGTTCCCTATTGCGCTACCGGGGCCCACTTTTGACCACTCAGCTCGATGGCTATTTGTGCCATTGCCTTCGAGCACTCACACGTTCAACGTGGTGAGCCGGACCTATTACGCTACCGGGAATAATAGGGAAGGCAACTGCCCGGTAAGCAGAAGATGCGGGGTCGAATCCCGTCCGTGGTCCGACTTTTGCCTACAACTCAGTACTCTTGTGATAATTTTCGTGTCGCGCACTGCGGCGTTAAACAGCAGTTATCAAACAATAACAGCTTAAAACTTGTATCTCTTTAGTTATAAAGCCCCATCAGTGCGATGTCTGCCGTCGATAAGTGGAAAAGCATAGAAGAGAAACAATTGAAAAAAAAACTAAGTACTAACATTGTCCCTTCAGATGCAGTCGCTGGTAAAGGAACCGTAGATAGATTTCCCGCTGGAATTGGAGGAAGCTCTAGTGCTGGTGGACCCATTACCAAAGTTACTGGATGAAGTTCTCCTCTGAAAATTTAGAAATTACAAAGAAATTATATTAGTCTCGAACGTCAATTTTTAGATAAGACAGATCTGAAGATAAAGATCAAACAAAGCAAATATGAATGGGAATGTTAGATCAGGGCATCGTTGGGGATTCTCCAAAAGGGGGTGGGGTCGTATTTGGTCGTTGGGGGGAGGGAGAGCCGTATCTTGTTCGAGAAATTTTTTTTGATAGTTGATTTTTCTTGTTTAGCGGACGCTATAAAGGGAGAAGGGCTGTAATATTACCTAGTTGTGCCTCTCCCACCTCCACCTCGACAGCAAAATTGAGTAGGGAAATTTCCGCTAGGGTGGGGAGAGGTCGTGCGGACTTGACCGAAATCCCCACCAAATAGTGTGCTCCGTGTGGGATGCTTGGATGATGTGAAAGAGAACACTGTTAGAGAGATTATAACACCAGACCATGCGCGCTTCTACAGTTGGGGGAATGCATACGACTAAATCTGCTCGTCTGAGCCCTCTGACCCGGATAGTGAACCTTTCTCCTAATGAGACTGTACTAGAGAACGCCAAACGACCAGAGTGGGCATAGAGTAGGGGTTCTCACAGCATGTATCGCACAACCGCGTAGACGCCGTTTGCTATTCCGCTGTAAGAGAGGAAAGCCGATGATGCCAATTTGTACTAGTAAAAATGGGGTTGCTGCAGTTGGGTGCCGGAAAAAACGCAGCGTTATAAGACCCTGCCCCTTGGTTGTTGTGCTCTGCTAGGGCTGGGTTTGGAGGAGGAAGAAGTTCACTTTCAAGGTGAGAGAAGTGCCTTATGAGGATACAATAGTCACAAAAACTGATCCGAAGCTCGTCCGATAGTACAAACATACCTCTCATCAAGTACTGAAGAGGCAACTGTGTATGAAACATGTCCAACACCACCATCTTCAAAGTCATCTTCATCGAGCAGTGTGAGTGGAGCAAGGCGACTGAAAGCGCTCAAAGTAATCCGATAAACTGATGATATCGAACAGACCAGCAAAAACTACTTTATAATCTCATTTCGTTTCATCATCAATTGCTCCGTATCTACTGTCTGCTCCATCGCACGGGATGATGGTAGCGGTGGTGGAGGAACTGACAACTCTGGTCGCTGAGCGCTTGACCAGATGAAACCATTTTCAGATGGAGGATCGAATGTATACACAGCAGGCGGTCTGAGACAGACATCACTCGAGCACGATGCGGAATACCACATAAATGGACTTACGGGTGCATCCAGAACTGAGGATGGGAGTGATTGCGCGAATTGTTAAGATGAGGCACAAACATGGCTCCAGGTGGTGGTGCATGCGTACTCCAAAGCGAATGGTGATGAGGTGGAGCCGAATGAATTCCATTAGGCGACTGCGGGTGCGAAGTGGTATTGCTCAAAACCATTCCTCGTTGAGGAATGCCAGCCGGAAGCTTAATATGAAAAATAATTGGCACTATTCAACTATTACTGCCCCAGATTTCCGGAAACGGGCCGGATTTCGATCGACTTTTTTCTGCGGGGGTGGATTTGGCTGAAAGTTGGGTTCTAGGGGTAATTCGACCTGCTGAACACGAATATCACATCCACTCCTCTCGAAACCGCCTGGCGCCCGCGCCAAAGGCGCCTGCGCCGAAGTACCCTAGATCACGAAATCCGCTGAAAACTTGTACCTAGGGTAGTTTGACCTCCTAATCACGAATATCACATTCCCTCGGCTTGAAACCGCTCCGGGTCCGCGCTACGGCGCCGGCGCCAAAATGCCCCAAATCACTGGCGCCTATGGCGCGGGCGCCAGGTACCCCTAGAACACAACTTTCAGCCAAATCCACCCCGCAGAAAAAAGTCGATCAAGATCCGGCCTGTTTTCGCAAAACTGGGGTAGTAATAGTTGGATAGTGCCAAAATTAAATAGCAAACAAGTGGGGATATTTCTTGGTTCTCTTTTTTTCAACAAAAGAAAACCAGAACCAGTACCAGGACCAATGAGCCTGCGGGACAAATGTTACTCACCAGAGAAGACCGCCAACTACCACGGAACTGTGAATGGGGACCTGGGTATCGATAGAGTCTATAAGGTTATTTACAAATATAAACAGCAAGCAAAAGTGCAACCTGCATTTCATAAGCAACTTATGAGCAGGTAAAGTTTGTAATGGTGCAGTAAGGTGGAGACTTGGTGGTGAGCTGTGAAGCATAAGCGAGGAATCCGTTACGTCGAATAGAGTCGTCGAAGGTAGAACCTTATAGATGAACCACCGAGACTCGATTCGACGTATGTTCCTCGCCTATGCTTCGCAGCTCACCATCAAGCCTCCACCCTACTGCACCATTAGCTGCTCATAAGTTGCTTGTGAAATGCAGGTTGTAGTATTGCTATCTGTACCTTATAGACTCTATCGATCTACCCAGGCCTCCACTCAAAGTTCCATGGTAGTTGTTGAGCTCCCTGGTCAGTAACAGTCCACCGATTCTTTTCGACTGTCAACTTATATGACTACGTCGCCTATCTCACAGTGATAACTATTTACTCACCACTACCAAAGGTGGACTGCCATGTGCTGTTGAAGGTGGCGGCATATGGGTTGGAGAGGGCATCACAACAGGAACAGGAAGAATGGGCACCATTGTAGGATGTGTTGGTGCGGCTGATAGCGGTGGAACTGTCGTTAAAGGGGAGTCATTTTGGTAAGCTAAAAAATACAGCGTAATAACAACAGGAGGGATATCAGCAAAAAATTACTTATCTTACCTCCATTGATGTTATTATTATTGTTATTATTGCTATTGTTATACGGGGGCGGTACAGCAACCATCATTCGCTGAGGCATAGGCAGAAACGGTGCGTTGCTTGGAGGCTGAAAGCGAAGCAGATAGAAAGGCCTTATGCGGAAGGCAGCGCAGGAGCAGTTCGGCGCGGAGGAGAGGGGGCATTTTGCACTTTCAGAGCTTCACTAACGCCGGTTTACAGTCCCATTCTGTGGTGAAACCTGGCTGCTACGATTAAATCTGACAACTCACGGAAGCTCTCGAGATTGCTCGCCCCTCGATGAGAAACAGCAAAAGTGGAGAATGCCTTCCCCCCTCCCAGCGCCGAAATGCTCCGGCAGCGCATCTCATATTGATACATACGCTATGCAGGTATAAACAAACCTGAGAGCAACAACCAGACCCCATGTCCTTCCGAGACGCGTCACGCAACTCCTCTACACTATGAGCGTACGTACAACGAGCTCCGCGAGGACATAATCGGCGAGCGGAGATATCCCTAAAAACGTTATGGTATGCGGGAAATTCAGTCGAGAAACGTCTGAGATCTCACTTGCACATTTTAGTTTTATAGGCATGCGCCTTGTCAAGTCCACCGGCATGAGCAGAGCGAAGCATAGCAGCCGACCTCTGTGCATCACGAGCACGCTGTTCATTCCTGTACATAATTAAACTTATAGCGAGCTCGCGGCAACACTTTCACACTCCATATGAGGGCGTGGCAGCGTACTTTGTTTAACACGTTGCGGACCGCCATACTGCGCGCACGTCCTAATCATTTCATCATTTTTCATAAAAAATTGATCAGTAGTTTCCTCCCTATTTTCAAACGCTCATGACGGAGGATATGTTGATAACCGAAGACGTGTTTTCACAAGAACAGAACATGAAAGAATATTCGAAATAATCACATAGAAGACAGCATAGAAGCAAATTCATGGCACACCATGTGTGTCACGCGGTCCGGAACGTGTTAAACATTGCATAGAACACGTTTTTTTTTCGGAGATGTCTGTTGAAGACGACTGCCATCCTGTTCCGTGATGGACAAAGGAATGATCCCAAAACGACAATATCCCTCGAAGGCAGCCGCCGTAACGTTCGCATGATGCACGCAATCACGCCCTTTCCATATCTGGTATATGGAAATAAAGATGCGAACCGTTTCATCGTAAATTCAGCATGTGCCTTGACGAGCTTTTGCAGAGCATCTATGTAGTCTGCGAATCGGGGCCAGTTGACCCGCTCTGTAACAAATCAAGTAAAAATATCAATCGAAGTTGAGGTCGTTGACGTACCATGATGTGGTGGTAGTTGAGTCGAACACCGTCGCAAATAGCTTGAGGCCATCTGTGCCAAAATTCGGCAACGCCCAACGTTAGTGCGCCACCATTTCTGCGACTGCTGCCCAACTCGTTCATATTCGTTGGGCATTACGAAATGAGGTGTCTGCAGGCGATCTGAACGGACAGTAACCTAAAGCAGGAAGAATCGCAGAATACATAAACAAGTGACATTTACCTAATCCTACCTAGTAGGCAAAGCTCACTAATCCACAAGGACCTTCCTCCACCAGTAAGTCTAGGGGAATATTTTGTTAACAAAAACACACAGTAGCAAAAAACTCGAAGAAATCAAAATCGCGCGCTCTCAGCAATATAACAAAATTTTCGCAGTGCCGCAACGGAACTTAATTTATGGACAATAATCCAGCCAGGAAATATCTGCGAACTCCTGACGGTTTTATATGGAGCTGTTTATATAGAAGACCATTTAAGACTTTCAGTTCATACCGCCCGTTACCTCCATGCATTTGTATTCTCGTTCACCCCTTGCAGTGAACGAAGATAACTAAATAATACTGTTCGCCGAGTACAGACAAAACGCCGAAAAAAAGAAAGAAAATGTCAAACCTATAATGGACTGCATATGTGACCGGTGGGCTTGATCTCCATACAGCAGTGCACTCCACTGGTCTGGACTAATTCGTAGACCGCACTCAACCGCCATCTATAACCATTAATTTAAAAAATCGAATATACGAGTAGGCAACCGATCTATATGGAAAATTCAAATTCTGCTGAACTTTGCTGAAAACAATCGAGGTTATGCCCGAGACGTAGCCATCTACTTTTGGATAAGGATTTGGAATAACGAAGCTCACAAAACATCAATACTTTCTCGGGTTATTCTTTCCATTCCCTTCCCGTTTTGAACTATAAATGACAGAATATTTCAGAGAGAACACGAAAATAAAACATGCAAAAAATCCGATACACTATTTCTCCTTGCAATAATGAACATTATTTCTTTCACGTTTCCGTATGTGGGTGTTTTTTTGTTTAAAAATTTCCTTAACATACTAGAGTTAAACCCGGCACGTAAGCGACACAACACGCTGCTGGATGAAAAGTGCTACCTTGAGTTGGTCAGAAAGAAAAGGATAGAAGCTCATTGCTGAGTAAAAAACTGTTAGCAGCAAAAGATATAGGGGTGCGAATACTAAGATCAGTGAGTGCGCTTGATTAAGATCAGTCTATGGTGCTCGATTAGGCCAGATGTTGTACTATCTCAATCCCAGCTTTCACTTTCCGGCCACGGTATTTAAATAGCAGAACTTCTAACATTTCGGATTACACAGCATTACACAGCACGCAGCACGTTCTGTCATCCAACTTGAAAAAAATGGAATTTCGCACCCAGTAAGTTATGGCAGAACAGATAGAATTAAAAGAATTACATTCTAGAGCGTACAGTATCTCAGAAAATGAGTAGCTGCAAAACAAACCTGCACAATTTGTGCATCATGCTCTTTGCGAAGGGCTTCGTAATTTCTGAATTCGTCTTTCAACTGCATCAAAGATGATTCTCCATCACGTTTCATCACATTGAAGCAAGATGCGCGATAGAGAAGCTGAACCACGTGGCCGACACATGTTTTTGAAACCTGGTAACGATAGGTATAAGACAAGTAACTGAGTCATAAGTCTTCCTCAAAAAAGGCTATATCTCCGCAATATCTCCGCAATACCCACCTGAGGGTAGTCTTCTGATAACATTTGTACCACGTACATGACCAATGTTTTGCGAGCAATCAGCGCACCCTTATCGAGAGCAAGAAGAATTAATTTAAGCACGTCTTCTTGCATCGCTAAAATCATTTGATATATCGATATAGAAACAAGGCATTGAAAGCTACGAAAATTCGCACCAGGTCCAAGAAATTGACAACCACGTGCTCGAACAGCAGTCCATAAGTGCGTACTCAGGCTGCCCGAGTTCTGTTGAATAAGCAGCAGCTAAAAATAAGTGAAAAAATAATGGTAAAAATGTGTATAATCCCCACTAGGATGTTCGGATGATTTGCAAAACGGGCTACAAGAACTTTTTTGGAAGATACTAGTGGAAAAGAGTTTGCCAAATATCAGAAAACCAGAGGGATTCAAACAGGAAGGAAAAGTGATTGCCAAACATCAGAAAACCCAAAAGATTCAAACAGGAAGGATTGTGAAGCATTACTTCGCTAGGTGTGGTGGCGAGAGCGAGTAATGGTAGCTACAGCCTTTCTCTCGAGGTACCTTCAAAAGTAGGGATCACACAAGAGGACATAAAGGTGTTTAGCAGCGCTGCCTACAAGCAAGACGAAAAAGTAATCTACTACAGGGCAGACAGAAGATCACAGTTCACTGACACGGTTCCGAGAATTCAATGGATTACTTCGAAACAATTTGTTATCATAACAATATGACCACATTTTTGGGTTTTTTGTAGTGACATTGAAAATATCTTCCTAAATTTCATTTCAAATGAATCTCAAGTAAAGACAAGTGCCTGACCTCCGTCATTATTCGTTCAGCGATCAACCTTGAGGTTTTCAATGCACGCAAACGACCTTCTTCTTCAACAAGCTGGTAGCAAAGAAGCGATACAAGCTTGCGTTGCATGGTTCGGGATAACACCTGCAACATGAAACGATGCGTTGAAAACTGCACGTTATCGCTCCACAGTACTAATTTTTACATGTTCACCAATTTTCATACCTCACTAAATACTGTTCCACCTCTTTCCGATTCTGCACGGTGAAGATATTGCGCCATGGAAACCAGAGCATTCTCTACCAGTGACAAAACATCCTGAGAAAGTCAAAAATAATAGTATACGGGTTTCTTAAGTTCATGAAAAATAGCAAAAGCAGAGTACTTTCGACCTATAGAAATACCTTAGAAACTTTTTCCACTTCCCACAACGGTAAATATTCCTCTACGTCGTCAGTCACAATTGATAAAAGTGCAGCATTAACAGGATAGCTCGAAACGGGGTATTTACCTTCACACTGGAACATTTGCACAGGAAAATTTCCCCAGACTTGGAATGTTGAGATGATAACGAACCTGGTCTTCAGGACACGCATTTCCATACAATTTTGCTATACACCGCACACAAATGACATGTCCACACGTCAAATTCACAGGCGCCCGATTATGATCAAAAAGCTGAAGCCCTTATTAAGCACTTTAATCATTTCTAAACCATAAAATGAAAAAAGGAAACGCACCTGGTTACATACAATACAGCAAAGGACATCTGACCAAGTGAGACCCTGTCCAGCAGGTGCCATGAATTATTATCGAATAAGAGGCCAACAATATAGGTTTAAAATGGTTATAACGGTGAGTGGAGGCAGGCAATAACGGCCAAATAGTAATTAGTTTAGTTTGTTTTAATCCTTCACATTAGTGTCAAATCTGGAAAGAAAATGCTTATCGACAACGCTTGGCGAAATGGTGTAGAAATAATCGCGCTTGAACTTGTGAATACTCCGTTTGCAAATAAAAAGTGGATTCGAACCACTATGTCAACTTAAACCCAAACCATTAAAAAGGAAATTTATTGGAAAATGAAACCTAGTACACAGTCCACTCAACAGAATCTCAAAACATCTTTTACCAACAATAAAAATAAAAGATAGAAAACAAATAATGTGAAAACCAGCGATGCGAAACAAGATCGACTAGCTCCAAAAATGGCAACAACTCAACAAAAACAATGCAGAAAACATCTAGAATGTACAGATCTGCTCAATTGATGTCATAAATATTTTGTTTCGTAGTTAGCAAAACACGAAAATTCATTCGATAGGTTGTTCGCGTGAGATGGCTCGTATTCCAAACGGTGGAGACCAAGTAATCGCTTCGCCTGAACTTGGATTTGTACGTAAAGCTTCATACCGAAACTGTGAACAACCCTCCCTCTAGTCTCTTGCAGTAAGTGCTCACATGTCAAATTGAACATCTTATTAAAGGTGAGAGTTTACCAAAACTTTTAATGAGAAAATCATTTTCTCTGTTCACTCATAAAAAAGGGAAAAAAAGAGCAAGGAGTGAAATTTTCAGTGACAAGTTTCTCCCGCTCGGAATCCTCTAAATAAAGTTGAAAGATAAAAATTAAAGTGTGAATAAGGAAGGTAATCCGAGGTTTGACATTACTCTGTGCGCGACTATGCTGCTATGATTAACTTTTCATGAACTATAATGAGCTCGAAGTAAAACCAAAACTAAAGACCAAGAAGATAGGAACTATAAGAGCAAACTTTGTCGAAATGACGTTTCAAGAATAGCGCGAAGAGAAGAATGTTGACTTCAAGGAACAAAAGCGTAATGAGGTCAAGCGAGGCGAGTGCCCCAGTAGCGGTCTCTATACGCACAATTAGTAGAATCTAGGTATTGGCAAGTGTGCGCGAGAGAGAGTACTTTGTAAGCTCCGCTGTTAGCATACCGGCAACCACTATAAAGCTGTAATAAGTAATAAAAAGCTTTCTGGCAAAATAGTACCAGTAACAACTTAAAGGTCGGTTTTTTTCCTGATTTCTTTGTCTGGGCGAACACCTTTACTACCGAAGGAGGTGGCTAAGAAACTGATTGTATGTCAGAGGGATATAGTATTTTTTCTGGCCGATGCGCTAGGCGTGAAGATGGAGACAGAGAATCAGTTGATCTTCAGGCGGAATGTCCTTTTCCACCTTAAAAGTTTTCTTGCTTATTTTTTCGAGCTACTGGTCTTACAACAAACAAATTGTTATCGGCTCCTTACCTACAAAAACTGACAGTCCACTTCACAGAGTCACCCAAATTTGTTGACAGTGATACAAAATCCCCGCCCTCTCCCTAGCATGGATTAGCCTGATCAGTACTATAACGACGAATGAAGTAACTTGTTTAGAATATCAATTTTCCGCTTCTTGTAACTCTTCCTTTTTATGTATCTTTGATGCTATTCTAAGCGACTAGCGACGAAGTAATAGAAGCAAATAAGTATAACGAGTTTTGAGCGAGCAGCTGCTGATTGGAACACAAATTTCCCTGCATTGAACGCTTCTCCAAAGAGCCCTGTCTGTCGTGCATTTTTTGAAATAAGAAAAGGGCTCGTTCATAGAGTTGGCCACGACTTGTTCCAGGTACATCAACTGGCATCATCATGGATTATGTAGATTTCCAAACAAGAAGAGGAAGCTATATTAAATTGTAGTGAAGCCAATGAAGTAGTAAGTGAAGCATACAAGGAAATGTATATGGTGGGACTTCGCTCAACGGCAAATGAACCAACCAAAAATGATCTTTCGTGATCAGGTAATAGATATGTGATTAATTGCAAAGCTGAACATTGCAAACAGATTGTATAAGGTTGAGAAGGAAAGCTCCGGTATAACGCTGGTCGTGACTTTTTCCCCCTTTTTATTTTCTAATTTCAATATACAGTGGGGAATTAAGTCAATAAATGATACTCGTCATAGTTAGCCCACTATCAACCCTCATCCCAATAAACCAGGTAAGCATTCCGCCTCCTTCCAGAAATGAAGAATGCTGGCGAATAGAGTAAGTTCTGCGCCCTTCGAAATGATGTGATCAAAACTGCTGAAGTTTTCTAGCTAAAGAAAAGCTTAGGACGCGGAGCAGTAGCAGTCCTAGGAGACTACGTCAGGAGAATGTTTATGAGCGGGGACTGGTCTTCGCTAGCTTGCTCCTCCCGATTTAATTTGGTAGGTTTTACATAGCACGTTATGGGGTCTCGTGTACTACGGAACGACGTGACGGCTGAAGCTAGTCTCGGTAATTTTTTCTCCGCAATTTTCACATGCGTTTCGAGGAGCCTGAACAGCACACATGGTGGACCGTACGCGGTTGTTCTTATGGGGGCAATGCTCGTTCTGCTGCACCTCCTCAAGCGTCCAGGAGTCAACACAGAGAAAAGTTTTTCAGGAATACATGCCCGCGGTTTGGACTGCTTGGATGGGTCTTCTCCTTGAGAGGCAACATGTAACCTGGTGTGGTTGAAATCAAATAGAGGACCCATCTACTATCTCCACTGAGCAGCTCCCGGAAACTCTTTCTGACGAGAGCAGAGAAGTGGAGACTAAGCGAGGGGTACCCGGATGCACAGCGTGCCATCGGTCAAGGTATGAATGATCCATCAAGCCAGTACTTCTTGGTAGTCAAAGGCTTACAGGCGGTGGACGACTGTCAGTTAGGTACATCCGAGTCTTGTCACAAGACTGCGGGTGGTAGGCTCTGGATCCCCCTTGACTGCTTCGAGAATGGTGGAGTCTTATAGGGCGCTGTTCAACTATTACCACCCCAATTTTCCGTAAACGGGCCGGATTCCGATGGACTTTTTTCTGCGGGGCAGATTTGGCTGAAAGTTGGGTTCTAGGGATAGTACGACCTCCTGAACACGAATACAACATTCCCTCGGCCTGAAACCATTCGGCGCCTGCGCCACAGTCGCCGGCGCTAAAATGCCCTGAATCACTGGCGCCTGTGGCGCGGGCGTCAGGCACTTTCAGGCCAACTGGAAGTGATATTCGTGTTCACGAGGTCGAATTACCCCTGAAACCCAAATTTCAACCAAATCTGCCCCCGTAGGAAAAAAGTCGGTCAAGATCCGACCTGTTTTCGCAAAACGGGGGTAGTAATAGTTGAATAGTGCCGTCTTATAGTTCTTGAAGCCGTCCAAACCGAGGTTTCTCTTCGCGAAGCGAGCGAACTCAATGTAAACGATCCTGACGTAGCGGTGTCCTCTCTCAATGTGTTGATGTTAGGGACAGCTGCCGTGGTTCCAGTGCCGCGAGGCCACTGATAGAAGATGATGACCCGAAGATACTCCTGTGAAACTGACATCGTAATGAAACCCAGGGAAGAGCAGCCGCCGTCACACGCTCTTGCAGGAAAGCTCCCAGAGTGCTACAAGCATAGCATATTACGTCATGTACGAGCATCGAGAATCAAAAACTGTAAGCTTTTCGTAAAACACTGACGTTCCTCCAACCTATATTATGTGCACTATAGCAAACACATAAAGGCTGTGCGCTTGAGTAGAACCGTTGCAAGCCCAGCGCCATTAGAGAGCTACAGAACCCCCTCCCCCATTAGCCATACACTCTTTGCATTAAGGATATCTCTTACCCTTTCTTCCATGATGGTTCCGGTGCAGAGAAGGATTCTTGCATCTGATTTTGCTAGGAGTCGGACGGTTTGAGCAGTTTTCAACAGGCATTCATCGGCAAGAAATGGCGGATCAGCAATGACAACGTCATAGCTTCCTTGAAATTTGTAGTTAATTTTGATTGGTAGGTAGATAGGATACACTATTTTTGGAAAATGGCACAGCAGGGATAATGAATGATTACCTTTCAGCTCTTCAGGGATCGCAAGTGGATGTCGATAGTCGTAAGAGATATATTCAGAAGGGAACTTTTTCGCAAAACGTGTATCATACTCAAACAAGGTCACGGTAATCATGTTGTTATCGTACTGCTGGAATCTTCTCAATCGTACTTGCCTTGGAGAACCGAGTGAAAATGCCAAATAATAAAAAAAGCACCTCAACTTCCGGAAAATACTGGACAAGTGTAGGGCACGATATGCAGGCAATTCGTCCTTTCCCCCCAACAGCATAAACTAGCTCACGGCATAACTGTCGAGCGGTGTCAGGGGAATACCAGAACTGGCTCAGCTAAAAAAAAGATTTTTTTTCGTTAGAATCCTCCAAAAGAGCAGTATCTCGACTGTCCACAAAGAGGAACTAATGATTGAAACATACCTGCCAGTCTTCTGCTACAACTTCCATGCCGTCGGCGATTTTCTGTTGTTCCTCTTGAAAACGTCGTAAGATCTCAAGCGTGTCGGGTGGAAGAGTGGGAACGTCATCGTCAGAATCTGTCATAGATAGCTGAAACAACGACGGCCGTCATGCTTGGATTCTTACTTTGGAGGCCTTCCTTTTCCTTGAGTACGTTGGAATTCCATATGTAAAACCCCAAAGCTCTAGAAACATCATTCACCAGAAAACCTCATTGTACTTCCTGTGCTCAAAGGCAGTTGGCACGATGAATCGCTATACAGGTGTAGGATTGTCACTGGCCTCAACGAAATTCGTACTTGGCAGCGCTGAAACCGTGAAGCTTTTTCAAGGAGCGGTGCCTCTAAAACGCACTTGTAGCAACAAGTTACCGTCCCAAACGCCTTCCTTGCGCGCCCCAGATGTCGGACTTCGTTCTGAGCGATCGTATTTTTCATTGCTAAGCAATTTTATGAGCGAAGGATTGGTATGAGCAACGGCTTGATGTCTGTCATGCATATATTTGGATACACATTATGCACTATATTCGTTAGCGTTGATGGTTGATGCGTATGGGAATTCGTCGCTCGATTTTACAAATCCTGAGAGGGGCTTTTCTCTTTCCGTTATTTTGCATTTTTCGCTCCTTTCTTTTCGCCTTTACCCAATATAAGCGCGCCGTACTAATCTTTCTAGTGGTTGGAGGCGGAAACCATCCGTGCATCTTGCTTAGCTCCCGGGCCCTAAGATATGCGGACTTTGCATGAGGAGACCCATTAGAGTCTCCATGGAGCTGCTGGATTTCTAAGTTATGTCTTTACTGATTATGATCTGCCTTACCTGCGAAGTATGGAAGGTCTCGGTGACAGGGTGAGGTAGGTTGCGTTTGTGTCAGGCCAAAGTGTGGATCACGAACCACGAAAAGTAGAAACTACGAATTCGGTAGGGAAGCAGCAACTGTAAGTATCCCCTACCCCCTTCTTTAGGCTTATCGTTCTTTTGATTCCACTTATATCCACCCAAGCCGGACCGCCTTCGGAAGGAGACGCAGGGTACATGCACAGTCTCCCTTTCTTCTCACAGTCTTCAAATAGCTTTAACAAATTACCCATCCACAGCCATCCGGACGAGAATGTGGATATCGTTGTGCCTGTTGCGCATGCCGTGGTGGTCGTGAGGGATGGCTTTAGAACGCGTCAGGGCCTAACAGACCACCGATGATCGGCTCGAGCGTGCCTCAGTGACACAAGGTGGCCTTGATGCAGCCAGGGCAAAATGCCCACCAGCTGCAGCGAGCTCAAGATGGCCTCATTCGGTGGAAAAAGACCGCCTTGATAGTGTTTCAGTTCACTCCGCATGAAACGCCCTATCGTTTGCAGGTATAATGACTGTACATTCAATCAAAAAAGACATGGAACATGGATAAAACCAGATATAGTGGACAAACATACGTGAAGGAGAAATCATTTAAACAGAAATTTTCTATTACATCATCAATAGAAAAGCCTTATTAGACGGGACAACACATCAAGGACTGACGTTCGTGAAGGGTGTGTCGGTTTTTGGAGGAAGAAAAAATGAAAGAAGCATCTTGAGTACCTATAACCATCAAACCTATCAGCCATTGCAAATGTTGAGACAGCCACAACCGACCTCTCATCAGAATGAAAAAGCTGAACAGAGTGTCATTATAAACAATGCTAGAGAAGTTGTTACGAAAAGAGAACAGCAGTAGGTACAAAAGGGGATGGCCGGATAGAGCTGCTCTAATGCGTTCATTATAACTACTCCACTTGTACAGGGCAATGAAGGCATCGAAGCCTACGACCACGGATTTCTCTCACCAAACCGCGACTGCCTATCGTAGGAGCATCATGCGACAACAAAGTAGGCAAAAACTTCAATGAAATGGATGAAGAGATGAATTGGTCTAGGTGAACTTCTATCGTCAGAATCAAGGATAGTTACATCTATTTCTATGGTCTAACTGAGTATGCACAATTGGTAGGGAAAACTATTGTAATTCTTGATTTTTTTCTAAACCTTAGACGCACCCTACCTCACAATCATCAGTGGCACGTAGGTATTACACGTGAACGAGAATATGAAAATGACTTTAATGAAAAGGAAATATCTAATGAATGCAATTTTGGACGCCGCCTGGAATCTTATCGACGGCACCAACTAGAGACCGCCGTTGCCTTCTGGAGCCACACAGCACGCAGTCAGCTTCTGTTCAGGAATGAAAGGCTTCGACAATATTTTACGAACGTGCATAAGTGCCGATTGGGATTGCGAGTCGCCTTCCTAGAAAATCGAAAATTGTGACTGTCACAACTCTCCACAAAACGGCTTTGGCTAAATGCTAAATTAAAATTCCGATGTTCTCATTTTTTTAATGTTGACGTTTCGAGCACAAACTTCATACTAATTTGGATAATGGAAAGCAAATCAGGCAAGGAAAAAAGACAAAGGATAAAGTCTTCGCTGTTGATCTGTTCCTTTGTGGGATGGCGTACGCATTCTACTTCCATTCAAAATCGTGGCAATTTACTGAATGCGATGTGAGACTGTGTTCAGACTTCGCGACGGCAGCGCTTCGCGAAGCAGCCAGACCGTTTCGGTCGCGCGCTCGACGCGATCGGACGCATCGATCGCGTCGAACGCGCGACCGAAACGGTCCCTTCGCAAAGTCTGAGCGCTGCTTGACCTATACGATGACTTGCAGGTAGAGCTCAGGTGTACACTGACCTGTACATCGGCTGGTACTAGGACCAGCCAATGTACATGTCAGTGCCTTATCCTCCCACACGAATCTGGAACTATTTTACCGGTAGCAAAAGGTTTGGTTGGCCCAGGCGAATGTCGGTCCAGGATTTTAACCTAGGTCGCGCGATTGGTAAACCCGCCACCTGTCACTAACCACCTCCGCCTAAAGCATATCAGGCATTACATATCAAAGAGAACGAAGAATGAAGCTGACACTGTTTCATTGGCTTTCAAAATAGATGAGTACGTGCCGTTGGGAAAATATCGAATCATTGTAGCACAAATTCACACAGTGGCCCTGCCATCAGCTCAGCAAACAACAGGGTTATCCCAAAGTATCCGAGTGTTGAGGTTAAAAACAGATCTCGTTCGGTAGCATCTCATCAACTTCAAAATCTCGAAACCCGGAACCCAGAAGACCACTAAATTCATATCAAATACATTCCAGCGAAAGCACAGACTTTCCTATTATCAGTTTTACTTTGGAACAAGAAAATGCGGGTGCAAACAAGATCTCCCATGAGGGAAGGAATGTAGGCAGGTAGAAGAGGAAATGAAATGAAATGAAGCGCTCGGAACGAAATGTATGTATACCGACTAACGCCACCTTGGCCAGCGATTACGAACTTTCGACTTCATAGCAGCGCACCTTCCGAACGGAGTTATGGGGGGTTTTCCAGTGAGCACACTCATACTGAGCACACAGAGAGTAGGTCTGACCCATTTATTGAAGGTCTAGTTTTTGAATCCCTGGTGCGCCTGATTTTTTTTACTTTATATGCTTTTTATGCACTTCAGGGGCTGCAGTTCTCTAAATTAGTGCTTTGAAAAAATTTAGTAGAAAATGTAATCAAATACATTCTCGTTTCTGACTTGAGTGGCTATAACCGGAAAGAGGTTCTAGTGTTCCGGAATACGTAATGCACGAGTTGGCACTTTCGAACGCCGAAGGCCTGTGGTATTCGCGCTTAGGGGAAAAAACCACCACAGAAAAAGACATCACACCATGAATCAAGGTTTTGACCGTACATATTGAAAAGGTGGGGTTACCATGGGTATCCAGCGCTCTTCTGTTTACTGTTGCCTCCGGTCCATCTCTCTGTGCGGATCCTTCAGGAGATCAGTGATCGCTGAAAGCCCGTTTTCTGCTTTTTGTCACCACCTCGGCGCCGCGAAAATTAACATTTTTTCATCGGAAAGTTACACATTGGCGACACTGTGCAGCGACCTGGCCGCGGATATTTCTGACGTCGGCACCAAATTTGCCATCAGGGCGCTCAAAATACAAGTTTTTGACGAATTTGGAAGTTGTGAATTAGCACTGAATAAATCAGCGGTCCAGTGTTCGTGACTAATTTCTCCAAAGCAATATACTTCTCCGGAAACCCTTGTTTTTGTCGGAGAGAAGAAAGAGAAAAAAACAGCAAAAATAGTAAAAAAAAATGCTAAAGAGTGAAAGCACCAAAGAATCAAAACCTTGTTCTTCGTCGGCTTCCAGCGTTGAGCTGTAAAAGCACTGCGCTCTGAACCCCTTCTTCTGAAGTATGCTGAGTAAGGACATGCTCACTCGGAAGACCTTCGCAACTTCGTTCGTGAAGGTCCACAGTTAATACGGGAGGCGGAATTGCAACTATCGTCTCGGGCCGCATTAGTCAGTACAAATTTCATTTTCAACTGCCACTTCAACCCACCATACCTTCCTTGTAACCTTGAAATTTCAAAAAAACAAATGCTCTAGTAATTTTACGTCTTCGCCACTAATCGTTTAAAATGTGGTGGCGTGGAACGATTTTGAGTGCCTAGGCGAGGCGCTCCGTTTTGCTCTCACAATGGAATCCAAACCCTTTAAAAAGGACGAGAAAGGTTTTCAGCTAATAACCTCATGGCAGAAAACAACAATCCAAAAAATAAGTGTTAACTAGTTTCAACTTTAGAACAGCTAGTGAGACTTGTATTTAAGAGCAGAAAAAATCGAACCTGCACTGCTACAGCACTTTCAGGCGTGTATGGTGGTCGCACAACTACACGTTCCAGGACCGATATGTCTTCACCTCTCCAACGAACATCGTCAAGAGTTCGTCGGAGTTGAATGAAAGCTCTTTGGCCATCCAGCGTGACGTCTGTCTCCATCGCTTCCACGCACCGACGGTTTTCAGCTACCGCACTCCTGTCAGCTACCTAAACCACCACAATCCATTTTACATTGTATCAAATTCACTCCATTGGTGTACATTCTCCTAGTCTCTCAGTTCCAAAGCATGAATGCAGTCCTAGTGTTGCCTAGAGTGTGTGCAGATACAAAAAATGTTCACACAAACCTGTTGATTGCTCATCGAGCTTGGGGAAAACATCGTCTCTAGTGAATCACCATTAGCCGGTCCTGATATTTCCCGAATCTGAAAACATGAAACAGTGAGAACGCCAGTTGAACACTTCATTGCTTTTGATTGAACATGAAGCAGAGCTTGCTATGATATTGGACTTTTTAATTACTATTTTGACCAGTTTTGACAGTGATGTTGATACACTTTGAAAAACTAAAACATTGTAAATATTAAAAGCACCAAAACACAAACTAACCTCACTAATAAGCGCTATATTGAACATCCGCAGAATAGGTTTCCCGCTTGATGTATCACGAACGGCAAGAACCTTAAAATTAAAACGTCCGTAAAACAAATGATTATAATAGTCACTGATAAAATGAGAACTATAACAATAATGAAAACAACACAGTCACTGCAGAAGCTATAGAAGGTGAAACAGTAAGCTTCTTCCAACTATAAGCTCCAGCTCTTATTGCGTTTCCAGTCAATTACCAGGTGATCTGCGCTGTCATGCTACTCTTTTGACCATCTCGAGGTGATCTTTTTTAGGGTGTTTTTGCAATGAACTCTATCCACCTAGGAATAGGATTTTCACGGCATCAATCTTTCGCTCACCCTTTACTCATTTTTGCACAAACAGTAATACTGCTAAAAAAAACAAAGTAAAACTTTACTCTCAGTTCGTATGGTTAGAAAGGTGGTAAAAACGCAGGCCTGGAACT
Organism: Cooperia oncophora; assembly: GCA_036418165.1. Classification (NCBI taxonomy): domain Eukaryota; kingdom Metazoa; phylum Nematoda; class Chromadorea; order Rhabditida; family Trichostrongylidae; genus Cooperia; species Cooperia oncophora. Next base: position 33,828 of record MU911968.1, read on the forward strand.
TTCTCTATTTCGAACATTTATCTCCTAACAGAACCCAGAATCCTTAGACATTCATGGAAGTTACGGCTCAAAGCAAGGGCGCGACAAAACCCGAACACTTGTAGGATTAATACGTCTGACCAGACGGAATCCCCCCCCCCGAGCAAGCATTGCGTAGCGACTTTTGTGAGTGAGTAACCCTATAAGGCTCTATCAAGCTGCAAGCACCAACCCGGACGCCCACCTCGCCCGTCCACCCACAAATGTGCGACCGATGCTGATGCTTCGTTGCGAAGTACAATGTGAAGCGAAGGGAATGATATGAAGCGGCTGCGGTGATATATGGATATACAAGGGGGGCCCCAAAAAAGTCACTTCGACCGAGTCACATATCAGCAAAGTTTTCGCTGCCCAGACAGAGGACGTGGATACGAGTACCAGGGCGGAAGATACCCAAGATGTTCCTCTATAAGCAGGGTTGGCTCTCGCCCATCACCTTCATGTACACCAAAACATGAAATCATCTCCAGTCGCAGCCTAACTGGAAAAGACCTTTGGAATTCACGTCACCCTCAAACGCTGCGAAACCTCTAGTATGGAGTCACCCATGGGTAGCTACCTGGAGACCAGTACCTCGATCTGGATGACCTCCAACACCGAGCAGCTCCGACAAAGTCGCCACGGTCTAGGACACCATCTTCACCACAGTCGTCAAGGAGCGGGTTGATGGTATGGACTGGAGGTACCTGGAATGGAAAGACCAATGTTTTCTTCGTGGAACCCGGACTGAAGGTGAGCGCTGGCGGTTACATCGAGCAACTCGAGTAGAATATCCTCTCCACATGTCGTCGCCCGTACCTTCTTGGAAACTTTGTACTGCTACAGCATTGGGTGCCACCACATGGAATCGAAGGGCGTTGGAGAAACTCTCGCCTAATTGGAATGGAATGGGGCTGGGTACCTAAAGAAGATGGAATATCCAAGTAGGTCACCTGACCTGAATCCCTTCAGTTACCCGGAGTTCAATAGGGTGGTCTACAATGGCGGAGAAATCAGCGATCTCGCTGAATTCAAGCACTGAACCACGGTTGCGTGCCAGAATGTCTCGATGGCGCTCGTCCAGAAGTCTGTGGAGGAGTGTCATGATAGTATTCAATATGCTCTTTAATATGGTGGTGAAAATGTCCGATGATAGTTTAATAAAGTGTAATTTATAGCCCCTCGAAAGTCAATGAAGAAAAGTGACTTTTTTGCCCCCCCCCCGTGTGTGTACATACATGCAGCCGTATGTACCACACCAATTATTGGAGCGATACGCCCGAAACTCGTCCGAAACCTTCCAAATCTGTAGAACAGAGACTGTTTGCAGGTTTTCGAGCATTTCCCTTCGTTTTTTCGCCATTCTCCCTATACGTACCTTTCCTGCTATCATTTTAGATCGACTACTAAATTATCGTGCCTTATACCTTTAAAACAGTCCTCTAAGCAATTCGTAGGCGTGCTTCCCTGTACGAGTAGTCTGGTCCACAGTCTCTAAGATTATACCAAAGTCCCGGCTTCACAGTGAGCAGCAAAGGCGCTGCGAGTCTCATAAACGGCAACCCTGACGCCTCTATGGTTGTACCACCTACCAATACTCTAGAGCTATTTTCTGTCCCGAACAGAGCTTTTATACCCTGTTTTGAATGCTTTCCACTAGAGCGGCTTTGTCAATATTTTGGAAGGTGGAGTATGCGGAAAAACTTCAGCAACTGTTGAACTTATGGTTAGTGTGAGAGTTTACAGAATTCAAACAGAAAAAGCGAGGAACCCCTCAGAGAAACTACATGAGTAAAGCGCTACAGAACTATGCAACAGTACTCCGACGTTCCCCAAACACCAACAACCATCGACCAATGTGAACAATATCGACCAACAAATGATCAAATAGAAGGAATCAAAGATTACCTTAAGTGCCGGATCGAAGCAGACCACCTGAGCCTGAAGTGATGCACCGAGTGCGGTCTTGAAGTGCACGGTTGAGCCGGGAGGGAAAGCGCCCTCCCCGCCGAGAGATACCATCTTCCCGGCTTGTCCCTCCTCTTCGGTCAACTCCAACGCCTACGGCGGATGTTGTTGAGCCGCTACGAGAGCTGTCGAAAATCAGAAATCAGCAACAACAGGAGTTGAGAAAAACACCAGCTATAATAGCGCGAATATAAACAGAACAATCAATCATCCAATGTAAAAGTAACACAAAAGATTCGACGATAATGTCGTGAGGATAAGTAGTCGTCAATGCTTGAAATCCATATCCAGTCAGTTTATTCCGAATAAAGCAAGGCAAGTACCGGTGGCAAACAGGCCATAAACGCCCCAATAAGGAAGCGTCCTATCTCAGGTAAATAAACATTCAGCATAAAAGAATAAATTCTTAAACTGAGAAGTGGGCCAGATTCGCTAGAACCGAAAAAAAAAACTTGAAAAAAGGTCAAGCATTATCGCAATTCTCTAACCCGTTTTCAACTCTAGAATTCGAGTTAGGACTTAGCAGGTTCCAGCCGCGCTACTCAGATGCAGATGTATAGAGGTAAATTCCCCGGCTCGCCCGCCCCGGCCCCGTACCGCCCAACCTCACCGCCCCCCGCCATTCAAACATAACATTTCGTACTCCCCCCCCCCCACAACACTCGTCTTTAGCGCTACCCCAAACCCCATTCAACCTGTATATATCCTGTTGTCCTCTGCAAAGCGCGCTCCTCAACACAGCATCGAAACGAAAATAAACTCTAATCTTGCTCCAAATCTTTCTTTTAACAATGATACATCCCTCAAGCTCGCTTACGCTTTATCCTGTTCTTTAACGCTTTTCCCCGACAGTGTAGGCCGACATGAGGGTAGATGTAGAATTATTAGCGGATCCCCTATACCATGGAAGTGCCCAATCATTGCAGCGTCTCTCAAAGTGACGAACCTCGCCATCTGTCTCTAAATGCTGTAACAGCGTGAAGCATCCCAGGATGCTTCAGTTATCTGTCCTCCCATTCCCCCCGCCCACCCCCCCCCCCCACCCCCCCCCGCCCCCGCCCCCCCCCCCCCCACCCCCGCCCCACCCCCCCACCCCCCCCCCCCCCCCCCCGCCGTGTTCACCCCCCCCCCCCCCCCACCCCCCCGCCCACCCCACCCCCCCCAACACCCCGCTCCCCCCCCGCCCTTACCACGCCCCCCCCCCCCCCCCCCCCCGCTGGCCGCCCGCGGGGGACGGCGCCGCCGCCCCCCACCACCCCGCCGGCATATATCAGCAGGCACCGCCCGCGCGGAGGCGACTCCCCCCCCCCCCCTCGGCCTCCCCCGCCCCTCCCTCCCTTCGGTGCCAATCCCCCCCCCCACCCCCCCACACACACCCACCCTCGGTCCCCACCGCGCCCACCCCCCACCCCACCACACCCCCCTCTGCCTTTCTCAGTGTGCCTCTTCCTTTTAATTCCCTTATGACACCCGCCCAACCGTTTCCCAGCAAGTTAAGCGTAAATCAGTAGCATTCAAAATGCCTTTATGTCTGAGAGAGGATGCAAAAGGCGTGGCTTACTCCGGAGTCAGACTGATCAACACAAAAAGCTTGGCATTATGTAGTCCAACCACCTATACTACCTAGTCGAACTGGTGAAATAAATAATTTCTCGCACAGTGCCTGTCATGTTTCCACCTAATGTCTACGCTGACACCACCGAAATCTCGGTTTGAAAACCAATTACTCGTTCAGCAGCAGGTGGGAAGGTTTAAACGAAAACCTCTTCTAAGTTAGGCTACATTCATACCTTTCAGGACTGCAGAGGAGGCAGGAGGCAAAGTGAATGGCAGCTCATAAAATGCGTCACCAAATCCGCATAAGGTGCTAAGCAGATTACTCAAAATAATATATTTTTACTACGATCTTTTATCAGGTCTATAACTCATTTTTATGACTTGATCCTAAAAGTCAAGTTAAACGTTACGCGGCCTGGAATCTCAGGCATGTCGGTCCAAGACTCTGATGAGAAGGATACATGGACATAGCTAGATTGAGACGAGCGTCAGATGGACTTGTCTAAAGCACCACTTAGCCAACCAGATGCAAAAAAAAGTCACAGTGGTACGTCTGAGCGAAACTTTTTCCTATTACCAACCCTCGCCGAGTAAGAACTGAGAAGTACAGAGATTCACAGAATCCTGGGAACGATTAGATACTCATCAACAACCCGTTCAAGTGCAGAAGAGGAAATCAGCCGCTATATAAGCAACCATTTCGTAGGATCGTTTGTCGGTCCATTCTCCGATCCTTCAATGTCGCAACATATAACCTCCCTCTAGGAGCGAAGGAACTCAATTATGATGGCGGATGCTTCTCTATGATGGAATTCATAACTAGTGAAAATGATAACTGATAAAAACACCCAGCAGTAGGAGAGCCACTCGACAGTTAATGACACAGCCCGCGTTTATTTGATGTTCCACTTTCGAAAATGGTAGTCCTGTCCGCAAGCATCAAGAGTGCACTCGTTCAGTTCAAAAGTTACGTTCAAAATTCGCAGTTCAAAAATGGTTTAGGAAAGCGCGCCAGCGGCTACGGCCGCGCCCACTGGCCACGACAACGTCCAATTTCATTCCTAGGGGCTTACCTCATGTACGTCCAAGCAGGGAGCTTATATGGGCGTTTCGGGCGGGTTTTTAGCGCTTTATTCCTTGCTTTTGCGTAATTCACTTTCCTGTTATTGCTATTCGAGCTGCACAAATCTCCATGCTCAAACGCGGGCATTTCCTCAATATCTAGCCGGGGAAAATAGTCCCCCTATAAGACCGTCCATGGTACTGGAAATGTGGTAGAAGAAATGATTTTCAAAGTGTTTTCTGAGATTTTCTTCGAGATTACAATTTGCTGTTCTTTGCTAAGATACTGCTGGAACGAGATTTTGAAAAAAAAACTCGGAACAGAAAAAAACGAAAAAAATCAGGCAGTGTTCGCACCACCACAAAGAACTAAGAAATAAACTGAGAACTGCTTGTTAACCGCAAGAAGCGGGTGTCGCGTTGACTATGATGACCTCAACCTCAAAAGGAAGTGTGCATTTTTCAAAGTGGTATTGTTTTTGTTAGTGCGACAATATGAGGGATCAAAAAAGTTCGGTACAGAAGTGCTAGCTTAGAGCAATGGCATCTCTCTAGCGATTTTTGGGAAGTCGAATGGATTTCTAAGAAGGTTTGGAGTGAACTCGTAAAATGTACAAACAAAACTTTTGAAACGGATAATCCTGTTCACCGATGAACGCTAAATGTCAAGAGTTTTACCAGATATGGTGGTGTAGTATGGAAGACTTGACATCAGATTTGGAGGGGGTCAAGGATGAAATAATGAAAATTAAATGTATGAGTAATTCAAGGATAAACTGTACACTACAAAAAAAGGAAAACCCAAAGCGGTCAGCGACGCCGCCGCTAGGCGCAGGTTCGCTGCGGAGCGCGCAATCCGTTGATGGGGTTCTCTTGTTAGGTAACGAATAAGTGAGTGATGGGAAATCCCGTCTCCATTTATATTTCTCCATAGTCATGTCTTTTTACTACAATGCTAACGACTTTTGAGCTGGAAGTGTTTTCCAGGATATAGAGTTCGCAAGTTCGCTCTAAAGAACGAAAATGCGCTTGCTGATTATTCTCAACTACCGAAGAAAACGGAAAAAGGGCATGATAAAGTGAGACGAAGATTTCTCACGATGAACCTTCGAGATCAAAGACATGAAGGTCATAGATGGCCTTTAACCGAAGTAGCATTTTGCTGCTCAACTTCGAGTGTCTGGTACTCTGTTTGGTTAGGGTTGCTGCTTCTTGTTGTTCAGCGTCTTCTGGCATACACAACTCTCACAGTTGTTTATCCGAGTAAAAGAACTCTCGTGTGCCTACGGAGGGTAACGCTTTCCTTGACACTCGAAATTTTCCCCTCGACAGTGTTTCGATTTCATCCTACGATGCTCCAACTCACAGAAACGAAATAATTTGCATGCGTTTGGATCGGGATGGCGATTGCTCAAGATCCCTGAGATAGGGTAGGCGTGGCCGCCTTCTTCAATTAAACGTGACATGATTGTGCTTCAGGAGAGCTATTTCCTTTTTGACATAATTATGGTTGTGTCTCTGTCCAGTACAGAACAAGATGACAGTTGACTCGAACTGGATTATACCACAAGTAACCCATTCTATGCCATGCTCAAATGCCACGCCTACTCTATCTCAGGGATAAGGAGTATGGAAGCGCTGCTTTTCAATGGGAGGAGATTTTGTCTGTTGTTGAATATAAAACACATGAGATGCTGACTGGATTTTGCACGCTAACGATGGATGGGAATATCGCCTGGCCGCGCATCTGCACCCCTTCCCCGCAATGATTAAAGACAAACCGCTTTCTTGGTAGTAGCGTTCATACGAATCTATAGTTGCTAAATTACTCTCCAGGAAACAGAAAACAAAAAAAATCATGGAGGACACACCAGACAAGGACCTAGCAGCCTCTCTGGATGAGTTTTCCGGATATGCTCGTTTTATGCCAGGAGAGCGAGATTCTGCCGCCGCCGACCAAGCAATCGCCCCTTCAAGTCATCCATTGCTAATACCATGTAATAGTGAGGAAAATAACAAAAAACAGTGTGTAAAAGCTGAACTCGTGGCACAGGGTATCCTTTGAGTTATGGTGGGCAGGACAGCTAGGGAGGCGTCAGAATTGCAACTACAGGGGGCTGCAGCACCTTCGTTACTTACTGTAAAGCCCTGAAATGAGGATCAGACTACTCATACTGGGAAGGAAGCCTATGATTAGTTGAGAATGGTGACTGGCTTTGAGCTTACCAGGAAAGGTCAACAGGTCGGCCTGGCCATTTGCAATGAGATGCACAGCACTGTACTCACCTCACCTTGACACGGTGAACTCAGAACTGACTTCAGAATTTGCAGAACGGTTCTCTGAGCGGAGTCATGGAGGTTTTTCTTTACTGTTTTTCTTCTTACGGGCGAGCAGGCGCCGCAGCATTGGCACATGTATCGCGACTCACATCGCTCTTCGCGCAGAACAGGTATCATATTCTAGTTCAGGGGGTCAAATTACCCCTAAGGATTACACGGTGAACTCAGAACTGTCTCCAGAATTTGCAGAACGGTTTTCTGAGCGGAGTCATGGAGGTAGCCCCTAGCAAAATCTGAGCTTCTGACTCAACTTCGAAAAAATGGGGCGTGGATATTCATGGCTGACTGATAGCTAACAGCTATACTATGACTAGCAACTGGTGATGACTGGTCTTCAAACTGAAATAACTCTTCAGTCATTTAATTTCTCAAACAACAGTACCTGGTTTACTTATTTGTGCCGTCTGCATCATTTTCTTGACTATAGGGACGAAATCCCATTCCGAGAGTAGTCACCGATGGCAGTTGAGCTCCAATCTGCTGCTAATCCCATGAAATAGCCCACATTTTCCAAGTGAGGTCGAAAAATTAGATCCGGTTAGAAACTTTTCCAGGGGTAGTTTAACCCGCTGAACATAAATATGGTAGTATTTCACTGCAAAAACCCTTGCGACACGTATTACGAGGGGTACAAGCAGAAGCACTCTTTCAGGCCACTATGGGTCTACACATTCGAAAAAAAAACTGATCGCAGGTTCCCTTATAAGGTAGTGCAGGCGAGCAGAGATGTTAGAAGCTTCGTCGGCTATGTTCTAGGGCAAATGCAAATGAAGGGACCTATCCCGGAACCGATTCTACGACGTTTCGCCTGAAACCCGCTCCCTACCCGTTGCGCTCTTCTACCACGTTTCAGAACGACTGCATACATAAATGTAAAGACGCTTCCACGTTTTCCCGCGATAGCATGTGAAACGACCCCTGCAATGGATAAAACCCTCCATAAACTCCGTCAGGGAATCGTTCTGAAATTTTGAAGAAAGTACTGAGTTCACCGTCCCCAGCCGCGTACAACGGTGTCGCGCTCATTGGAAAGCGAGAGCGCAGGCGACCATGATTTGCTGGGAATTACACAAAACTGATCGCAGCGTTCCCTTATACGGTAGTGCAGGCGAGCAGAGATGTTAGAAAGCTTCGTCGGCTATGTAGGCGTCAAATGCAATGCAGGTACAGCATCCGTTGATGCGAACCCATAGGGGGGGGTCGTGCTTGGCCGCTGGGGAGGGGGTCGTAATCTCTAAGGGTCACTCAGAGCCGAGCAATGCTTCGACATTTCGCTTGATAGTGGGAGTGGAAGCTATGGAGTCAAGATGTTTAAAAAAATGAAGTTTATATGAGTGTATTCTTTGCAGCATCTAAATTGCTTACGTTTAACAGCCTCTTTTTCATGGAAATCCCAAGAATGGGTTCGTTGTACTTGGCCGCGGGGGACGTGGGGAGTATCGCAAAATAGGCTCGCTAGGCTTCAAACAGTACAAAGGTGTCATTGCTAGGGTAATGGAACGGACGGAAAGCTTCAGAAGACCCGGATGTAAATAGGAATACAAAATAATAAAAGTGTTATTAGCAATATAGCAAGAATTAAAATAAATAAATAATAAGTGTCAGTTTATAGCATGACTCGTAACTACGTAGATGACTAATAATACGTCTCCCAAACAGATTCGTGCGTGTTGTCTTTACAAACCCTAAACAAACATCTGCTTGCATGGATAAAAGCACCTGAAATTAGAATTTACACCTTTCCCACCTCTGCGTAGGGGCCTAATGCACGGCACGGACCAAATCGATTAGTGATAGCCGAGCTCCTCTTCCACTCATTTGAAGGGAAATATGTATTTTGGGAGGCACACTGAAAGGTGTATCATCACAATGGCACATAAGGAGTCAATTTTTCGGGTGGTCCAGCGGGGTAGCGCAAGAGTAAACCCATCTTAAAATATCTCCTGAACTAGTGGGTTCTCAGAAAAAACGTGAATGTTGTTGGAAAGAGAGAGGATCGGAGGGGTTTCAAGACGTTTTAATCCTGATGAAACTGCTTGAATCGAAGCATCCTCGCGTGAAGCTGGAAAACCAAGCTCGCGATTACCCCTAGCCTATCCAAAACCATCCGGAATATTTCACCAAACGGGGGATTGTGTCAGGTTTGCAACTAGGTAGAATACACAACAGTAGAACTTATGCCGTTGCACGCTGCTCACCATTCCTCAAGAGCTCCCGCACCTAAAAAATATAACCCCCGAACAGACCCCAAGACGTTGGCGAAGTCAACAATCGCGCTCCAATGACGTTTTTCCAAAGAAAGCGGTCGCAGCCTTGCGCCCTGCAGCCTGATCGATAAACTAGCCAAGTATGAGGACGATTTACTGCAGGCCTGGCTTATCCTTTTTTTCATTTAGCTCTGCATTTTTTGTATTTTCCTTGTTTCGCTTTGTTGTGTCGTGCATGTTTTTCATTATTCCCGTCACCATTTCATTGAATGACATCTGGGCCTGACCGCTCACTTGGGGCTATATTTTTTCTTCTTTCTTTATTCTTTCTTCTTTTTTTTTTTCTCAGGCCTTCAATGATGACCATTAGCACGCTATTTCAATTGTGTTTTTGTTACATAGGTGATGTCTACTAAGTCATCAAACGAGGAGTTTTATTTTGAATCTAAGACAAAATTGTAGGTAATGCGAGGCTGTTGTTCAGCCTCATATTGCATGAGGCTTGAAACAGCCTTTTATTTCCTGCTATTTTTAGAGCAGAGTGCGCCTTTCGAGAATCCAGATTCCATTCAAGAAGCCATTTGTGGTGAACATGCATCTGGTTGTCAGTTAGAACAGGGAGGGGGGGGGGTCGTGTCTGACCTCTGGTCAGGGGGGGGGTCGTGTCTGACCCTCTTCGAGGGGGGGGGTCGTACCCACACCGCCATTTGGACACATCCCATGCTGTACCCTGTGTGGATTTGCTTCGCGCAAAGAACACGCCTATTAGCCTGATCCCTGAATAGCTGAAGTGGACCAGAGGCGCTGGAGAGTGATGCCCCAGCTATTGGAGTCGTCGTATTTCACAAAGTTCGCGCCGTGATTCCATGAGACGACAGTGCGCGTGGTCGGTCTGTGGACAACTTTGTTAAAGGCAAAACCCGCGACCACAGATTGTGGGCAACGGAACCCACATAGGAACGAAGAGGGCTTGGTTATCTGATTAGCGGGAAAAGCAGCGGAAAAGCAGCGGAATGCCCTAAATAGGTATTCCATATCGACCCAACTTGTACATGCATGGCAATGAAGAAAACGCATGATTATTGCTACGTCCACTCGTCGTTATCATAAAGATTTCAGCTCTTTTGTCTTATCACTTCACTCTCACCATTCGGAATGAAGAGAGATAGTATAGTGGCTACTAGCTAGTAGCTAGCAGCCGGTTGGGGACGGCATGGGCCTAAGGGGCGCCAATGGGCCTAATTGGTTAGCTTAAGGCGGAATTCGTGCCGAATTTCACTTTCTAAAGGTAGCGCAGCCTCCGCAATCTTCTTCCGGATCGTCTGACAATTTGAAAGGTCATAGCCTTATTTTATCGCGGAAAGTGCCTTTAAGGTGGAGAGTGGGGGAAGAAGCGCACCGACAACTTCTTGTGCCGTCCGCGGTTCCTTGAATGGTGTTCATACTGCGCGACTCGCATGATCGATTGAATATGGGACACGCTGCAGCGAATTCGCTCTATAGCGTCTTGCCCAGTAATCGAGTTGGACTGCTCCACTTTGAATGCGAGTACACCTGTAGCGGTCCTATGACCATTAATTAGGCTGCGTTCATACTTTACGGCAGCGTCCACTACCAAATACCAGGCAGCACAGAGCATCACCATTTCGAGTGTCCGTAGCGTCAGCGACTAGGAAAGCATACAAATCGACGAGGCGAGCTCCAGCGTCCACCAGCGTCCGCCAGCGACCATTGGCGTTTCAAAGGAATGCAGGGAAGGAGCAAAAAAAGACACTTTTCTCTCTCGACTTTCAAGGCGATGTAAGTTAAACAACATTGGAATCGGATTGAACATTCTCACCATAAGATTTTAACAGCACATTGCGCACGATCATCAAACTCCGCCACAGCCTTCTAGATGAAGCCATCGAGGCTTTCTGCCACGCGACCGTGGTTCGGTGCCTGAGTTCAGCGAAGTCGTTGACTTCTCCGCCACTGCGGAACACCTTGTTGAGCTCCTCCGAAACCCGGTAATCGAGGGAAATTAGATCAGGTGGGACACTTGGATATTCCGCCTTCTTCAGGTTCTCAACGCCTTTCGATTCCAAGCAGGCATTAATTTTTCCAACGCCCTTCGATTCTATGTGCTGGAATCCGATCCTGTAGCAGGGTACAGGCGACGACATGAAGGCAGGATATTCTTCTCGAGTTGCTTGATGTGACCGTCAGCGTTCACTCTCAGTCCGGGGTCCACGGAAAAAGTGTCGGTTTTCCTATTCTAGGAAATTCCGGTCCATAGCATCAACCCGCCCCTTGGCGACTGCGGTGTAGATGATATCCTGGACCGTAGCGGCGTTGTTGGAGCTGCTCGATGTTGGAGGTCTTCTTTATCAAGATGCCGGTCTCCGGGTAGCTGTCATGGGTGACTCGATTCAAGAAGTTTCGCAGCTGTTTGAAAGTGACGTAAATTCCATAGGCCTTCTTCAGTTCAGCAGCGATTGCAGATGGCTTCATATTTTGGTGTACATGAAGGAAGGTGATGAAGAAAAGCCTGCTCCCGCCTATCGAGGAAATATTGGGTATCTTCCTCCGTAAACTTTACTATAATGTGACTCGGCCAGAGTGTTTCCCCTGTATTCAAGATGATAAGTTACCATGTCAGTAGCACAAGAACTGTTAGATATGCAAGCTTACATCAAAACGAAGCGAAACGTGCGTCATAGGAAAGTCGCGAATGTCCTTCAGTGGAGACGCTGCAAGCAAACGCAAAGAAAAAAAACAAAAAATATTTAGTCGAAGGATTCTATCTTGGAATTCGTTGCGGCGATCTATAGGTCGGTGGATCCACAGGCGGCCCAGCCGTAGCCTCGCGGTCGTGTTCGACGAAGATTATCAAAGCTGGAGTTGAACCACGTCTTCCCAATCGCGAACGTCCGACTCCGCCCATCAGGTTTTCGCACGAATCGATGTTTATAGTCAGGTACTTGCTGACGAGAACACCGACAAGGTTTCGTAGGCGGCGTGCAGCGGGTTGTCTACACGGTCGTCTACGACCCGGTCAGTCTGGTGTGTCTGATGTCGTAATTGATCCTGCTAGCTTGCATCATGAGATCATCGATGTCAACTCACGATGAGAGCATCCACGCGCTGAAAGCACAGATAGTCATCGCCCTTCCCAGACCGTTTCTCCGTTGGCCCTGACGAGGGAAGGACTGTATGTCGAAGAGGCCATCTGGCTCATTATTGCTCTCTTAAACGTCTACTTTTTACATTGACTCGACTTTCTCAATAATGGTTCTTGACATTCTATCCCCCATTCATACTTGTTCTGTCTGCACATCACTCGCTGAGGAGCCTTGAGGACAGATGGTAAAGTGGATCGTCTGAGTTGAGGCAGAAGGACCATCTCTATTCATAATACTCACTAATATTTACATAATTCCTTGTCC
>MU911968.1:47592-77910 GCA_036418165.1 Cooperia oncophora
CCACTTGCGACACCTTGATTGAGCCCTCCGAAAACCGGTACACGAGCGGATATTAGATCAGGGGGACACTTGGATATCCGCTTCTTCAGTTGCTCAACGCCTTTCGATTCCAAGCAGCATTAATTTTCCAACGCCCTTCGTTCCTATGCTGCTGGAATCTCGATCCTGCTTAGCCAGGGTCATGGCGACGACATGAGCAGGATATTCTCTCGAGGCTTGAGTATGAACGTCAGCGTTCACTCTCGATCCGAGTCCACGGAAAAGTCGGTTTTCTATTTCTGAGCGAAAATTGCCGGTCATCAGCATCCAACCCCCCCTTGCACGACTTGCGGTGTAGATGTATTATCCTGGACCGTTAGCGCCGTTGTTGAGCCGCTGACGTTTAGGAGTCTTCGTTTATCCAGATGCCGGCGCTCTCGGGTACCCGCTGTCATGGGTATCTCCGAATTCAAGAGTTTCCAGCCGCTTTGAAATGACGTAATTCCATAGGCCTTCTCAGTTCAGCCAGCGTTGCAGATGAGCTTTCCATATTTTGGAGTACATGAGTCAAGTGAGAAGAATACCGCTCCCGCCTATCGAGGAAATATTTGTATCTTCCTCCTTTAACTTACTATAATGACCCCCCCCCCCCCCCCCCCCGCCCCCCCCCCCCCCCCCCCCCCCCCCCCCCCCCCCCCCCCCCCCCCCCCCCCCCCCCCCCCCCCCCCCCCCCCCCCCCCCCCCCCCCCCCCCCCCCCCCTCCCCCCCCCCCCCCCCCCCCCCCCCCCCCCCCCCCCCTCCCCCTTAGGCCAGAGTGTTTCCCTCCTGTATTCAAGATGATATAAGTTACCATTCAGTAGCACAGAACTGTGATTGCAAGCTTAACATCAAAACGAATCGAATACGTGCTCATAGAAAGCCGAATGTCCTTCATGGAGACCTGCAAGCAAACGCACCAACGAAAAATAACAAAAATATTTAGTCGAAGGATTCTATCTCTGGAATTCGTTTGCGGCGATCTATAGCTTCGGGATCACAGCGCCCAGCCGTAGCCTCGCGTCGTGTTCGACGAAGATTTATCCTAACAAAGCTGGAGTTGAACCACGTCTTCCCAAGCGGGAACGTGCGACTCCGCCCATCAGGTTTTTCGCACGAATCGATGTTTATAGTCAAGTACTTGCTGACGAGGACACCAACACAGGTTTCGCGGCGTGCAGCGTGGTGTCATCCCACTACACGGTCGTCTACGACCCGGTCAGTCTGGTGAGTCTGATGTCGTAATTGATCCTGCTAGCTTGCATCATGAGATCATCGATGTCAACTCACGATGCGAGCATCCACGCGTTGAAAGCACAGATAGTCATCGTCCTTGCCAGACCGTTTCTCCGTTGGCCCTGACAGGGGAAGGACTGTATGTCGAAGAGGCCATCTGGCTCATTATTGCTCTCTTAAACGTCTACTTTTTACATTGACTCGACTTTCTCAATAATGGTTCTTGACATTCTATCCCCCATTCATACTTGTTCTGTCTGCACATCACTCGCTGAGGAGCCTTGAGGACAGATGGTAAAGTGGATCGTCTGAGTTGAGGCAAAAGGAACCATCTCTATTCATAATACTCACTAATATTTCATAATTCCTTGTCCTTTCATTAACCCAGTAACTTTGTGTGTCGGTTTGTGTATGTATGTATGTATATACGTATGTCTGTCCGTCCGCAAAATGTTACACGGGCTCGAGTTTGTGGAAGGAGAATACGACCGCTAGACAACCCGGAAACCGATTGGTGCAGATGTATCAATCTAGTGTTTTGGTTGTGATACAGCCTCCCTATATAAGACAACCATTCGGTACACTCCGAGCCATTGCACGAACTGCTCGGGCGGCAGCGAGACGTGTGCTCGTGCCGGGCAGGGTGGGGTAGTACCATGTGATCCCCTCCCACTATGCTTCCTCCCCTGCACCTGCTCAGCCTGAGCACGTGCAGGGGAGGGAAAGGAAGATGTTGGTTGAAGGGGAGGGGGGTGCAATTAGAGGGGTGCGTGACGCACGCTTGGAGCTCACAACAGGAGAGAGCATACTACCGCTAGCAAAACTGCAAGCTGATCCATAATAAAGCAACAAACTATGATATTTATGTGATCACGATAAACCCTCACCATATGAGACAACCATTTACTACACTCCGAACCACTGCACAAGCTGCTCGCGTTGCAGCTGGACGTGAGCTCTCGCATGGGTTTCTCCATCTATTCATCAATCGGTCAAAACAGCGCAGTGTGAGCAGCTACGTAAATGAACGAATTCCATTTCTGTCATGACGTACGCCTGACGAAGCCAAGCCAGCTAACGAGAAGGAGGAGAGCTCGGCGTCAGCCGGGCGCAATCCGAGTGGTTTTCTTATATTAGACAGCGCTGGTGTTCCCCAACCTACGAGGGCAAACCGTGGTTGGTGACGCAGCAATTCCGTCTACCGGGAATAACCTTCAAATGTTTATAAGAGGCGATGGCCTCATGCACCAGTGGTGTTTTTGGACCAGTGGTCCTTCAAACGACACTGACGTTTTTTGTCATGTTAAACACAAGCGTAGAATAACACATTATTCGTTGAACTCAACGATCAATCCAACATTTATCCACATTAAAAACTACTGGATTAATTAGGACCACAACTTCATTTTCATTAGTCTGCAACTTCCGTATCTATCACTCGTGGCATTTTCTGTCTCATCGGTACCTCCTGATGTTCACCAGTGGCTTCTCGTTTTCGACTTGAACAGCCATCTTATAAAGACATTTTTAGATAGTATAGATAGTCCCCTGAGCTTCATTGTATTGAGATTTGTTCTTATGTATAGAAATGATAAGCTCTTCTTCTCTTCCGAAAATTTTTATTGGCAACGTTTCGAGCCTAAGCTCTTCTTCAAGTCACTGAATTACACAAGCAATAAAGGTCCTGCACACGCACAAACCGAAACTGTCACCATAGAAGGAGCAGCAACCTACAGCGAGTCTGTCCGGAAGGGGAGGTGGGACCCAAGACTTTCTCAAGCGTGCTTATAGGCCAGAATTAGGAGAATGGCCAGTTCTAGTGGTATATATCACGATGTAGGACCCAAGGATGACTGGGAATTGTCACCGTAGTGGCACGTTCCTTACACTAAGTATCATAGTCACTTGCCACTCTCAATCTGTCCTTCATGTTGATCGTGGAGTTTAGTTGCTTAATTCCTAACGGCGTCTCTTTATCCTTCTTTCGGACGGGATCAATCCATTTCTGTGCAAAGTCTGTTTTGCATTTTTGGATGTGATGTCACGGGAGCAAGACATTTCTCTGAGCGAGATGTTTCTACCAGATTACCACATACGGGGTTTTTGTTGACACTAATAACGCGAATGTCGGAGTCCTAGAAGAAGTAGGGGTGTCCCACAAAGTTCGTGTGGCCTTTTGTAACCAGCGTCGCTGTTACGCCAACGCTTGTCGATTTTGCTATTAATGGTTGCGCATTCTGAAAACGTACTCGCGATGGGTCATCTTCTGAGCTTCGCTTAGCTCTAAATTTCCTTTCTGATCTTTCCAGCAATAAAGCAGTGAGGACGGAGTGGGATAGTTTGCTGGACTACACAATCCTGGACAGTCTCCAGACGTCAGGCCCCGACCAGGATGCGTCAGCAGTTTGGTGATCAACACGCCCTTCTAAGAAACTGTTAAAATCGTCAAAATGGGGGACTCGCTTCACCAATGGGAAACGTATTGCATTCGAAGATATGCCGAGGTTTCTGGCTCTCGCATGGCGGTCGTCCACTATAGCACCCTACCCAACAATACCACAGTGACGGCAGAGACCTCTCTAAAGAATTAAAGAGGTCAAGGTGACTGCCCCTGTCAGAAACTTGCAAATCCGTGTTGCTCTGCGGCGCGGCGCCCCCACAAAGCGAGAGATACTCAGGGGCGCGTCCATGACAGCTGGGCCATCTGAGACGATTCAGCATACACCGTAATAGCCCGGACATTAGTCCATGCGATATTCACATCTTCGCGGTCCATGCAAAATTTCTTGACGGGAAAAACAGCTGCAAGAACAGCGCGGACCGTCGAGGACGTGACGAGGACTGGGCCGAGTTCGCGGCCAGCCAGCTTCTGGGAGGATGGAGTTGCGCTCTCGACCCGATCGTTGCGAAAGGTAGTGGTAGTATGCATGGAATTACATCATGTGACCGGTAAGTTCACTTGGTGAGTTTATTCTTCAATAAGCTCTGCAAAAAACGAATGGCAACGAACTTTGTAGACACCCTAATAACAGGATTCCTGTACCTAATGCGGAGATACCAACTTAATTACCAACTACCTCAAGACACATAAGTTGTGGTCAGGAAGCGTGGACGACGAAGTAGTGGACCACCACTGGTTATCAAAACCAGACCTTATAGCATCATCATACTGTGGGCGTCTACGGGACCTATAAGCTGGTTCTCCATCGTAAAACTCTCTCCATCTGCTTTGCCCATGTGTCCTCACCACCTTAAAATGTGGAAATCCGGTATCCTGGAGCAGTGACCGACCAGTGCACCTTTTATGAAAGCCACCCGATTGAAGAACATGAAAGGGTTCGACGTAGTGGCACTTTAGACAATATTGATACCCGAGAAGCTGTAGAAGCATGTATTGCATTTTGTTGAGCCATCACCACCATCAGCTCCACTTTTGGCCTTGATGTTGAAGACATTGGAGAGCCCATACTGGAAACGTGGTGAATGTGAACATATTCCGCTTCAGAAACATGTTTTACAAGCAGACAGAGGACTTGCAAGGGTAGCAGACTGGCTCCACTACTAGCAATAATAATCATGGATAGCCTCAAAAGAACGGCCTTATCACCGGAGTGCTCATTTTGGACGATAATATCGACGATATATTTCATTGTCGGAAGATCGCGAGCAGCCTTGTGACAGACATTTGGAGGTCTCAACAAGAATGTGTCAGTCGATTAAAACTAACAGCTGAACGCCCTCCCGCTGATGGGTTCCTCCCATTTCTGAACACCAAGATCAAGATTTCGGAAGTCAGGGTCAACACCATTGTACAGGAAATCGGCCACCCAGAACATTCCTAGTTCATGAGCGAAGTTGCCATCCCTCCACAGTGAATGTGAACGTGATTCGCCATATGATCTCTACATCACGTAAACTGACCTCCACGAATCACCAAGAAATGGAGACAGAGTTTCAGAATATCCTATAGCGGAACGGATATAGGAACCAGCAACTTCGTTGCTGTTAGACCATGCCGATCACCTTGTGGTACTCCACTGGTGCTGCCTTTTATAATATCAGCGACTCGTTTGCGTGTGATGTTAAAGACAGGCCCCCCCCCGATCAAAGTGGCTCGTGGTTGCCTTTGCTGTGGCAAGTCAGTCTAGCCTCCAAGCTAGAAGACTGTTCACCTTTCGCGACTCTATTGCTGAGCGTGGAGGCTGCTATAGCCGCTCAAAGTGCTAGTTCTAACTCCTCCTCAGTCGGACCGCCTTCACTTGCTAGATTCCTTCGACGGAGGCCACTCACTTGTTCTTAGTTGGGGCGGCGGGCATTGCTAATGCCCCTGGGTAATTCTGCCTCTCCTTCATTACAGTTTACTCATTGGAGGTATATACATTCGGGTTTCAACCCATTTCGCGAGGTGAAACGCGTTAAAAGGCACGAGTGACGCAATTTCCGTGATGCACAACCTCGACGCACAAAACGTGCGCTACCGTAATCCAATCTCAGACACCGCGTGTTATAAAATCCCTTTTTCCTCACGAAAAGTTTTTCCTCTGCGTTTTTGTTGTTTTCTTTTTGTATTCTTTTTTGCACTGGATGATACCAACTACTGCGAGATGTGATAGAGACTTGTGAGCTAAGGGGCCGCACAGGAGACCGCAGGGAGGTGTAACTGTGAGGGAGCGATTTGGTTTATGTTTCTGGAGAACGCTTCTTGCCTGTTTTCTCCTTTTGGGAGATACTTATCAGCTGCTGTTTCATAATTAGAAAGCAGTTATCCATGAGACTTTTATCGCGGGAGCTGTTCTTTAATGACGTCGTCAAGAGATCAGGACTCCCGATTAGCCTGATCTTTCGACCACCTCCCACTTTACGACGCCCATTTTAACATCATCGCGACCTATGAAAGTCGTTGTGAAAGAGCAAACTGCCAGTTTTGTGGAGAGCACAAGGTGTGTCCAAGAAAAATATGTAGTGTACAAGGTGGGTGTGCCTTTCGGTGTCATCGGAGAAACATCAAGCCACTGCACAAGAGAATGAGGAACACATAAGAGCTCTGCGTAGTCCACAGAACCACGCTGATAATCCACTCTCCAGACATCGTTACACTACGCGCATGCTCAGGAGAGACGCCCGAACTTCGAGTCTTCAATTTGCACGGAAATGTGATTGATCCCGTCGAAAGAAGGATAAGAGAAGCGTTTAGGAATTAAGCAGCTAACCCAGCGTCGAACATGAAGAAGAGATGACAGTGGCAATGACTTTGATATAATGTAGGACTGCACCTCAAGAATGCGTCGACAATTCCCAGATCATCCTTGTTCCTACATCTGTATGTATACCTAGACTCTGCCATTCTCCTATTTCTGCCTATATCCGTTAGAAGTCTAGGCAGTCCCACCTCCCCTTTCCGGACAACTCGCTGTAGGTTGCTGCTCCTTCTATGGTGACAGTGCGTGGTGGGCGTGTGAGGACCTTATTGCTTGTGTAATTCAGGACCTGAGAAGGGCTTAGGCCCGAAACGTCGTCAATAAAAATTTTTTGGAGGAAAGAAGAGCGTCCATTTCTATTTGTGAAGACATTTTTCCTAATCACGTAATTCTTCGAGTATACACTGTTGGCCAAATTACTTCATTTCGCTTTGATCAACACGTCTTTCGCTATTGGACTTTCGTCCGACTCTTTGTTAAAGGATCGCGTCGTGGGGAGTGCGGCGGTCCTGTCGCGCTTAGCGGTACGGTCGAACATTCTCGAAGCCGCTAGGGATGCAGAGTCGGCGTCGACTCTGGCCTCTCGCTCACTTCGTCGTCCGCCGCCGTATCGACCGGTCGCTCCTCCGCTCGTCGCCTAGTGTCAATTCTATCGTTCAACTACTATGGCAACACTTCAATATCAAGGAGCCGTACCCACAGAGAGCAGCACTACCTCCGGCCGTGAACATCCCAGGTAACTACTAGAGGAGTAGGAACACCCGAGGCTCCTGGGCAGCCAGAGGGGAGGGTGTCTGCGAAGTCCCTAGTAGGTTGTACCCTCGTGGCCCATTTGCAGTTTTTTGGCAGGGTTCGTACGTAGGTTAGGGGCCGCATCTTTACATTTACTATTAGTAGTTTTCTCTTTTAGTAACTGCCTTTTCTTATTATTGTTGCTCGTGATTAATAAGTAGAGTGGTAAATCTATTTGACTAGTCAGTGTATTGTCGTGTAGCAATAAAGGTTTAAACCACATCATTTCTCATGCATTTATTCTTCACAGTTTCACAGCTCATAGTATAGTTTATGATGCGTTGGTGTTGGCCCCAGTAGGAAGTAAATGACGTGTACGGCTTGAAGCCGTGAAAGCGGATATCTTTAGGTAGATTGTGAGGACAGGGTATAGGTAGGAGGGTAGTGGGTACATGTCCGTTGTGCGCACATAGCGTAGGGGCAGTGAGGGCCTACTGCTTGCGGTTAGCAACATTAACCCCGCGTGGCAGCACCGTGGCGAGCACGGGCAAGCGCTCGTAAATCCCCTGCAAACCTTGCGCCGAAAGCCGATCCTTTCCCCTCCAGGCACCGATGCTAGGTCAGAGGGCTGGTCACCTGGCAGAGGCCAGGTGTGAGGGGAACAGGAAGCCGCTCCCGGCATGACATGGTGATACGGCTGGGGTTCAACGTGTGGGAAACCCACGTTGGGCCTTAGCGATCGAGCCTTGTCAGCGCTTGCCGCGTACCTGTAGGTCTAGGTAATAGTTGTAGGGCGTCTCTGTTACCACCTGGTTGAAACGTTCGCTTAGTTGCCCTGCGTACGCTATAACTGGGGTGTGTCCCTCTCTCGCCCATGAGGGGCCGTGAACTCTCACCCAAGTCGACTGGGTGGCACAGCCTCATCTTGGGGACAGCCGTGATACGTCGAGCCACAAATAACTCTGCGCAGGTGGGCGAGGGGAATGGAAAAGCTGCCGTAAAAGGCATGCCCGGGCCCCTCCTGGTCATGTCGCTGCATACAAACTTCGGTCGGCGAAGATGCCGCTATAATTGAGCCCTTGCCCGTAACTTCACATGTACCATGGCCTTATTGGGTAGGTGACAACATAGCGATCGCTGTCAAACAGATCTGTGCGTTCACAGCACTCCTATTTCCTTCTATTGTTTCCTCGTTTTTTCTTGTTGGTCATGTACCCTTTGGGTAGATACCTATACCTTGTCCTCGTATCTCTTTGTGCTTATTCCGTCGTTAATAGTGCTTGGCCAGCACCCCGCACAACTAGTTTCTACCCCTGCCGTAGGTAGCTACTGGCCAATAGCAACTCTACGGCCAAGTAACAATTCATAGTTTTCTAGTTTTAGAATCGGGTACGGCAGTTATCGCCTCCTGCCACAGCTTACAATGTCTACTATTGGTACGCATGAAGCCAACATGACCAAGGCAGTCGCCGCATGGGGAGCCGTAAAAGGTAAGATTCCCGCATCTTTGCTCCATCCCATAGATACGAGTGTAGGCGACTCGCGGTCGTCCTTTGAAGTGCGCCATGCTTCCTTAGAACATCATTTGGCACAAGTCTGCGCAGCACTCGACGTGCTAAAAGAACGGCGGTTAGCACTTGTAGCCTTTATAGCTAAGTCGTCGAAGTCAGATGCTGACAGTGGAGCGCATCATCAATGTTCACAAGAAACTCGCATAGACGAGGCAATTGTTGCAGCCGAATCCATCGTAGCGTCTCTTCGGTTTAGAAGAACTAGGAGCGCTCGCAGAGAGCAGTACATCTGCAGCTTTCTTCGAAACGGTTGAAGATACTCCTCTACAAGTTCAACAACAATCACAGGAGGATCCTGCAGCCACGTCTCATGTGGGTTCATCGTACGCGCAGCCGCAGCAACATCTCAGGGCACCCAACCTTTCGCCGGGCTATGGTCATCATATTTTCTAGGCCCAGATGTCCCCCTGTTTGGTCCCATGCCAGCGCAGCCAGCTGTACAGCTTGGTAAGCTCGCACTGGAACCATTCACGGGAGACATCACACAGTTTCGTAGGTTCTGGTGTGCCTTCGAACTCGCGGTGCATAATGACCAAAATACTCCACCGGCGTACAAATTTCTGTATTTATAAAGTTTGCTCAAGGGCGATGCCCAAATAGTACTACAAGATCTTGACCCGGAGGAAGGCAACTACGCGGAGCTGGTGAAGGCTCTCAGGAAGCGGTATGACCGTCCTTATCGGACGCGAGCTACCCTTCATAGGCAGCCTCAACAGCTCCCCGTAGCTTGAAATACGGGCCCAGACCTTCGTAGTACTTGGTTTCGTGTCTCCGGTATTCTCCACGGACTTGGTAGCTATGAAGACTTCAGCAGAGTTCTGCCGATTCTTGACCTAGTCAAGAGTAAGTCCCCCGCAGAATTCAGCAGAAGTTTCATCACGAGTTCCAGGCCAATTCCGATTTCGATCTCACGCAGGTCATGGAAAAACTCGACCACATCATCTCGTCCAAGGAGAGGTATGAAGACTCTACCACGTTGACTGACAGCTTCTTTGTAAATACGTCTCGGTCCCGCAGTCCATCGCGGTGTTCATTTCCACCAAGCCGTAGCCCACTACGGCAGTCTTCTTCGTCGTTTCGCAGTCCATCGCGCCTTCGTTCGCCATCTCGGCATTCGCCCGATTCAACACGTTGTTGTTTTTGCGATTCGCCGGATCATGGTTCTACTCGATGTCACCTCGCTGTGCCAGTCGCAGTACGGCGTACCGTCGTTCAGTTACGTGGACTCTGTTGGAGGTGTCTTAGACATCGTCACTCATCTCGCTCTTGTAACTATCCCTCGTGTCGCGTCTGCAGAGGTGATCATCACGAGATCCTCTGCAGTAACTCACCATCACACGGTCATCAATCCAGGAGATACTGGCGCAGTGAGGAGTCTCGTCACCGTCATCGCTCTCCCGACCGCTATCCATCGCGCAGTCCATCTCGGGATAGTAGGCGTTATCGTAGTTCGCCTCCTGCTGGCAGGTCTCGCTCCCGTTCGCGAGATCATCGTTCGCCGAGTGAGGATCGCTATTCGTATCGCTCATCTCGGTCACATTCTCCACAGCGTGTCTCGTTTCGCTCGCCCGTAAGGGACTACATCGATCATCATCGAGATCGCTCAGGTCATTCGTCGCCATACTCGCATCTAAATCAGGCTTACGAGTATGAGGATGAAGCGGACATGTTGCAACCACCTCGTAGTGCCAGTCCATCGGCCAGTCATGTCAGCCCTTCGCGCTATGCCTCCTTTATGCTCGTAAGGGGTAAAACCCTTAAGTGCAACTCCGCACGAGTCGAGGAAATTACCTTGTTCCTCGACTCTGGAGCGCAGAAAAGTTTCATAGCGCTAAGTGCAGCGCAGCGCTCAGGTCTCAAAATTCTTAGTTCTCGTCCTCGTACGTTCATCGCGTTTGGCGGTCAGTCCGTCACAGAAGTGTCAGGTGTCGTACAGGTTACGCTTCTCGATCAGTATGATGATGAGCTCAAAGTCGAGCTCATTGCCAAACAACGTTACCTTAGCGCAATATCCACCGCGCTTGTCGGAAGGGATGCTGACTTTATACGCAGTCGTGGATTGTCAATGCCTTTGTGTTCGTCTCGTTCCATCGTACCTGACATCCTCATCGTTATTGACCATTTTTGGGATGTTCTCTCACGTGAGAGCCCCATTCACCTGCCTTCGGGCATAGTGTTGTGTCATACTCGATTTGGAACCGTTGTCTCCGTGAGTTCGGTTTTTCTGTCTGGTTATCGCAAAGCGCAAACACCGCAACGACGTCGCAGTCTCCGAGCACGATGATAGCGTAGTGAGTCGTCTTTGGTCGCTCGATGCTCTTGGCATCGACGACGACCACGATCCCGCCGTAGATAGTCAACTCGAACAGCGTATTATACAAGAGTTCAACGATACGGCAGAGTTCATTGACGGTATCCTTTACGTGCGCTTTCCTTGGAAAGCAGGTCATCCACGCCTAGATGATAAGCTAGCGCATTGTCGCCTTCTTAACCAGTACCAGCGGTTGAGCCAAACCCCTGCGGTTTGGCAGCAGTATGTCAAAGTGATTGAGGATCATGTTTCCGCAGGCTTCGTAGAGGACGTCGAAGAGTACGCCTTTGATGATCCGCGCGTTTATTACATCCCTCATCAGGCGGTCTATAAGGAGTCCTCCTCTACGACTGAATTGCGTATCGCCTTTGATGCCTCCTCGAAACGTAAGGACGCATACAGTCTTAACGACTGCCTCCATCAAGGTCCTTCGCTATTGCCAGAATTGGTAGGCATTCTCCTTTGCGCACGCCTGCATCCGTTTCTCCTCGTAGCGGACGTGGAGAAGGCTTTCCATCAGGTCAGACTCCAGCGTTCGCAGCGCGATGCTACTCGTTTTCTCTGGCTTAGGGATCCGTCAAAACCACCATCTCCTGCTAACTTAGTATATTGCGCTTTACTCGCATACCGTTCGGGGTCAACGCGTCACCTTTCTTACTTGCTGCCCCTATCGTTGTATCTTCAGCGTGAAGCGTCGCCCGTAGGTGACGAGATTTCTCGTAACACCTACGTGGACAATGTCATCTTGGGCGCAAACACGCGTGGAAGCTGCACTTGCCAAATATCAGCTCGCTAAGTCCATTAGTAGGATGCACATGAACTTGAGAGAGTTCCTGTGTAATTCTACTACGGTCAACTCCTCTATCACGCAACAAGATCGCGCTATCAATCCATCTAATGCTACTCTATTAGGTATTCCTTGGCAGTTTAACATGGACACCTTAGACATCCGTATTAAAACAGCGTAGGTCTCGTTTAACACCAAACGTACAGCGTTAAGCGCACTCGCGTCTACCTTCGACCCCTTGGGATTGCTCACCCCATTTCTAGCTCCAGTTAAGATCTTTATTTAAGATCTCTGGTTGCGGGAAATGGGCTGGGACACTCCCTTAGACAAGTCGCAGTTAGACCAGTGGAGTCAGCTCTTAGCTGAATTAAAACATCCGTTACCGCTTATTCCACGTTTAGTCATGCCATCGTGTCGTAAACCTAGCAACTTAGAGCTGTGCGTATTTGGGGATGCTTCTAAGCGTCTCTACGTCTCTGTGGCTATCTGGTTTGTCGTTTGCCAGAGGCAGTGCAGTCGTGCCTGCTTATGGCAAAATGGCATCTCAACCATCCCAAATTAGCGTTACATTGGATACACTGCGAAAAAGCCCTCAAGGTTTTTGTTCAAAATCGTGTTCAAGCCATTAAACGTACCGACTGTGCTACTCGCGGTCTGGCAACGAAGGAAGCTACAAATCACATCTGGTGGACTGGACCTCATTTTTTTGCAACTCTCACTAAGTCAATGGCCCAATGTTAACGCCAATTTTCGAATTCCACCGTAAGGTTACGATGACGCAGAATGCGAATACTGGAACGCGCATGCAATCAACGAGTCAGAAGGTGAGTTTAAATCGGTGTTACCGTTTACTGTTACTAATAAGTATTTAAAACTTGCTCTATAACAGTTTCGTACTCAAGTTCCTACGTAGGTTGATTTTTGACCGTGTATCGCAAGGTACACGCGATATAATCGACCTCAAATTGCCAGCCGTAGGTTTAGTTACGTCGTCAGGTACTATACACGCCTTGGACATCGATTATGCTGAGATTCAACTCATTCTCGCACATTACCGCGAGAGTGAGTCGTTTCTAAAGCAACCCAAGCTCGCAAAATACCATCCTAAGCGAGCACAATACCATCTAATTCGTTATCCGGCGGTATAGGTCCATTATATTCTGCACCTTTTTTTTGGTACCTACACATCCTTTAACGCAAGTTATAATACTTCATTATCACCATTTAAACCACCATTCTGGAGCTTACCACACCGTAGCCAAACACTTTTTTATTCCATCTACTCGCCTCTATGTCAGTCAAGTGTTGCGTAGTTGTGTGACCTGTAGGAAGGTCAATGGTCATCCCTATCGGTATCCCAACATGCCGCAGTTACCGCCACAACGCACGGGAAGGTTCCGACCTTTCCAGAACATCAGCGTGGACTATCTCGGCCCAATTACCGCAGGAGATGTCCATAGGACCTCCAACAAGGTGTGGATATGTCTTGCAAGAGTTTCTACCTGCGTTTCGTAGGTTCATAGCGCGTAGAGGTGCACCAAATGTTGTATATAGCGACAATTCAACAACATTTCATGCCGCAGAAAGCGCCAACATCTGTGCTTTACTCCCCCCATAGCTTGGGAGTCGATATCAAACTACTGCGTAAAGCATAAAATTGACTGGAAGTTCATAACCCCTCTTGCCCCTTGGAAAGGAGGGTTTCATGAACGGCTAGTCGCGCTCTTCAAATCGGCCTACAAAAAAACCGTAGGTCGCGTTGTCTTGTCGCTTAGTCAATTACAAACTATTGTGCCTGAAATCGAAGCGACACTCAATTCCCGTCCTATAACACCCTATCGGGAGAACGACGTGTTTGCT
Organism: Cooperia oncophora; assembly: GCA_036418165.1. NCBI lineage: Eukaryota > Metazoa > Nematoda > Chromadorea > Rhabditida > Trichostrongylidae > Cooperia > Cooperia oncophora. The sequence continues at coordinate 61,303 of MU911968.1, forward strand.
TACGTTTTGAGGCCAATAAATTTCATTGCACCGGCTATAAGTCTCCAGGTTCCACCGTTACCGTCCAATCCAGATCCAGTTTTTGACGCCTCCTACCACCTCGTAGAGTGGTACAAGGAGATGCTCAGGCTTCTCGATGCGTTTTGGGAAGTATTGCACTCCGACTACCTCTCTGCGTTACGAGAACGTCAACAACTCCGTATACGGCAACCTAAGTCCACTGCAATAACACCGCAGGTGGGAGATGTCGTCATTATCGCGGACGATAAACTCCCACGAGGACAGTGGCCGTACGGTCTGATTGAGGCATTGCATTTCAGTAAGGATAATGTAGTCCGCTCTGTAGACGTTCGCACGACTAAAGGTAAGGTCAAAACAAGGTCAGTTTCGCAACTTTATGCTTTAGAAATACGTGCCAAAAAAACATCATTGAGTGCTAAGATTCCTCACCGTCTTCTAGCACTCCGCGTACAACCGTATCGGACGGCCAAATCCCAACATAAATACATTCGTAGTAGTGTTAAATAATCTTTTTCAGCTTCCTTTAGGCGTAAATCCTTTGGTACATACGTTTCGTAGCGCACTCGGCGCACATAAGTACGGTTCAACGTCCATACGCGTCGCAGGCACCATGCAACGCGGCTTCGCCGCGAAGCGTGTGTTTTGATTGCGCAATTCCTATTTTCGTATGTGCTCCGTCGCCGTAAGGCTGCTATTCGTTCACATACTGAACTTTCATCTCCGATACTCTACGACGAAACCTCCGTTTTGTCTTTCACGCAACCAACACACCGAAGATAAGGCTTTATCGTTTACTGTCGTGTCGCACTTGGTCAAAGCTGACCGATACATAATACATATTGCGTTCAATGCATATTACTTATAAGCCTCTCCTGCAGCACATTGGATGTTCAGTGTCTGTGTAGGCAATGTACTGTACAAAACTTCTAGCGATCAACGATAACTAGATTACAACGGTGATGACCTGATACGATACAGCTAGGCGAAATCGCATTCGCACGAGATTTCCTGTGTTGTTCTTGACGTGTGCTCACAGAAATAACACAAAATGCTAGTAGGCTAAGATAATTTGAACTAATTGAGGCATCCTGCGCCCTGTTAGAACATCAAACTTTTGCTGATACTTGAACCCATTCCAATCCTCGAGATACAACACGGCTAATAACGTATGGAGAGACCTAACCACGATAACTTGTAGAGTTTGCCTAACATGTATATCACCAACAACACAACGATCGTAAGAATCAGGACGAGCTGCCTTCAGAGGGAATCGTGAGAAGACAGGTGGTAACTCCATAACCAAAGTCGATCGATAGCCACTACTTGTTGTCCAAAATCCATAGTTAGCAGCTGTAACTTATAACAACACCACGTCCATTGTCGTATGTACCGCTCCTCTGCGCGATGCTGCTCGGATGTCAAATGAGCACACCCCGACCTATTTCTGAAAATAAATATCGAAGAGTGTGGGGTGCCTACCGCTAAGGGTCGATCTGGATGCCGAGATGGGATGGCGACTAAAGCGAGCCGCTCGGACTTCTTGACATTGATCTGAATGTCCTGAAAAAGAATGCCTCTACTGATCACCCAAAGGGAGTCGATGACCCCAGACAGCTTTGCGTAAGTACAACTTCAATACTACGGCTTGGGCAATAATGCACTAGTCTACTGGATTACTGTAGATCCGTGGGATGCCTGTTGGGACATTTATTTGTAGTATGTATCAGTGCATGATCCATGCACCCTTCGAACAACTAAAAGTTCGTTTTCGTAACGTTTTCTGTATACGATAAGTGTACCGAGTGACAACTGAGCCTCTGTGATGCGAGCAGCTTGAGCTAGGGAGCACGCTGAATGCTGCTCGAACTTTCGATATTAATCTCCTTGTGTTACTTCCGAATGCTCAGGATAGCTCTTACTTCGTACCTTATCGACCTGATACTTTATACCGGGTCACAACCTACCAGGGTAAGATACCTTGAAGGACGCACTTGCGCTCACCAGCCTTTTTTGTAGCTTCCAAGTCAAGATTAAGCTGTTGCGTCGGCTAGCAGAAACTGCAATGCGATAGCCTAACTATATCTGTCTATGTTCTTTGACAGGGCGTCTTCAAAGCACCCGAGGCTGGTTTACCTTGAGAGACGAATGAGTTTCTTCTGCGACACAGCCATCTCTCTCAGAGACCCAAAACAAATAAACTGAAGCGATGCAAGTATGCGTACTGAGTTAATCCAAGGCTTCTACGCAAAGGAGGCGTCCCATTGGACTGGGCCATAGAATGAGCTATTCTTGACACACTGCAACCTCTCACCGGATGTCACCGCCTCATTTCAGGTTTCTATTGCCGATTTTGCCTGACTGATGACTTACTTGATCACAGCATGAAATACTTTAACTCATCGAAAACTCTTCATAAAGATGCATCATAGTGCAAGCAAGTCCCACCGTTCGGGCGTCTCGGACCTGCCCAAACTTCCCAACTACCCAAGTGCTCGTCTGGTCATTTACTCATTTTGCACTTGCTTGGGCGGGCTGGGTGGGGCTCAAACACGAAACGGTGAACTGGCTCCTTCATCTGTAGTTTGTCATACCCTTAGAAATCCAAGACCAAATAACATGAAGCGATGCGACTATGCGTACTGAGGCGATTCAAACCTTCTATGCAAGGGAACGTTGTACTTTATTGAGCCATAGAGTGAGTCATGTAATACTCACGAGCTCTCTCTCTCTATCACCGCCTCATTTTCGGTTCTTATGTTCCCTTTTCTCTGAACGGGTTACTTTGCTCGACAAACTACAAAGTGAAATACTAGTTAACTCATTCAACGCTTCGTAAGAAGGGTGCATGATAATGCATGCACATCACAGTTGGGGCGTACTGACCCTGCTCGAGCTTGTCAGCTATAACCAGATGCAAATTAGGTCTATTTGTTCGTTTCGCACCTGTTGATAGGGCGGGCCGGTGGGGATCAAACACGAAACGAAAGCCGGAATGGGGAGAAACCTTCCCAGCAGGCGGGGTCAGCATGGACGCTACGCGACACGCTTCGCGTAGCTCCCGTCCCCATGCTGACCCGCCGCCAACGTCCCGTCGTCGGGACTCGCCTTGGCGGCGATGGTTGCGTGAATACAAAACTCCATTTTCATCTCCGATACTCTACGACGAAACCTCCGTTTTGTCTTTCACGCAACCAACACAACGGAAAGATTAAAGCCCGGAGGGGGTCAGATTAAGGGAGAAACGTAGAATTCCTAGTGGCCAGGTCGGAACACAACTCCAAGACAATTATGGGAAAAATGTCTATCCTTCTCCTATTCGAGACCGAGACCACCCTTGCCGGCAGGACGTTTCTATGCCACAACGACAGCGCGAATACTGAGTTCTTGCCTATGAGGTCAATCTCAGCGAAGAGTATTTCTTTCGAATCTGTAGTCCATGAACAGTATCTTTGACTTCCCCTTCTGCTGTACCACCTTTTTCTTTGCAGACTCCAATAATCAACTGGAACAACCGGTGCTGCCTCATAATGCCTAGGGTTACGTACCGAGGCCGTAGTTTGTAACGTAGACGGATCTTCGGCTAAGCGAAATCCTTTAGCTCTGAGTCCCATCATGTACTTTCACACTTCGCACCATAGCCCAGAAGTTGCTCTTACGGTAGCTAGTAACCTGATGAGATTGCGAAGCACTGCTCTCTCTGAGCTTCGTTGCTTGTAACGAGTATAAGCTCGCCCCGAGCGGCCGCCTTAACATTAGGTAATACAGCTAATGCACGCTAAAGCTGACGATGTGAAACTGACTCATTGAAGGGGCTGTCGTGGCCTCCACCGTTCTTTACTACTTTATCGAACTTAAGCTCTTTTTGTTCTCTTGTTCTCAGCTTCAGAAACGCCGAATAAATCATGTATCTTTTCGATCCTTGCACAGAGATCGCGCACGGCCATGCGGAACTGGCCTTCCAGCCTCTACTATTTGAAAGTACTTCTCAATGTGTCCGTATACTTACAATCTAGACGAATGCGAAACTCATGGTCCTCCTGGTCACGCTGGATAACTTACTCGACTTGTTCGCCTATCTGTGAGGAATTGGCCGTCACGGCCGTTTTTACTAATACTTATCGGAGTGTGCGACATTGGTCGTTCCAGCCATGGGAATGCCATATAACCCACGCGGGTTCCTCGCATAACTGTGCGGGATTGGCCCTCACGGCCGCTTTCACAACCCCTTAACAAAGTGAACCTATGCAAAATTCATAGATCTCGCCCTGGTAAATTAGATAACCCACTCGGGTTTTTCGCATACCTGTGCGGAATTGGCCCTCACGGCCGTTTTCACTATTAGTTGTCCAAGTGAACGTATATAAAACTCAAAAATTTCGGCCATGGTAACGCCGGATAACCCACTCGGGTTCTTCGCATATCTGTGCGGAATAGGCCCTCACGGCCGTTTTCACTACTACTTGTCCAAGTGAACGTATATAAACTCAAAAATTTTTGGCCATGGTAACGCCGGATAACCCACTAGGGTTCTTCGCATATCTGTGCGGAATAGGCCCTCACGGCCGTTTTCACTACTATTGTCCAAGTGAACGTATATAAAACTCAAAAATCTCGGCCATGGTAACGCCGGATAACCCACTCGGGTTCTTCGCATATCTGTGCGGAATAGGCCCTCACGGCCGTTTTCACTACTACTCATCAAAGTGAACGCACTCAAAAATCATAGTTCTTGGTCATGGTAACACCAAATAACCCAATCAGTTTCTTCGCATATCTGTGCGTTGGCCCTCACGGCCGTTTTTACTACTACTTATCCAAGAGAACGTATATAAAACTCAAAAATCTCGGCCATGGTAACGCCGGATAACCCACTCGGGTTCTTCGCATATCTGTGCGGAATAGGCCCTCACGGCCGTTTTCACTACTACTCATCAAAGTAAACGTACTTGAAACTCAAATTTTATCGGCCCTTATGACGCGTATAACCCATCCAGGTCCTTCGCATAGCAGTGCGGAACCTTGACCTCATCTACTTACCACAGTGAATTCCTACCATTACCATAAAAACTCACAGCTTTGGCCCTGGTGACGCCTTATAACCGCAACGGGTTCCTCGCATTGCTTTCGGAACTAGCCTTGGCGGCCACCACCCTTTACTTACTTTTGGGTGTGGACCCAAACAAAACTGGGTACCCCACATGGGTTCATCGTATAGTTCTGTGGGACAAGCCATGAAATGTGTGCCTTCCTCATCCTAACCTGACCAAAACTCTTCTCAGCCCGGACGACATTTGAAGCCTTCACTTCTGATGCCTTGCACTCTGATCATTATATACCAGAAGAGAAAACCGTAAACCGGGCTGCCATCATTTGCGAATGTCATCAGTGAATAGATATTTAGACCTCAAGGTGCCGCCAGGCACTAGGGAGAAAACTGGTTGGCTTCGATAACTCTGCACGTTTGCAGAACGCATAAGGCGGCTTATGAAAGACTACTGCTGGAAACTATCCAGTGGGATTGCGAAATTGGCGAAAGATTGCTAAACGTAGGCTGCCCTTTTCTACTTTCTTTCTGTGGATTTTGGCACCAAAGCCAAATCATTATAGTCGCCCGATTATGTGACACCAAAACCGCTCTTGGTGACTGGATGCTTGCGGCGCTTGAAAAGGATGCGATTCCAGTAGTGACGGAACTTAGCAGTTTCGCCCACCATCCAAATAACGAAAGTCAGTTATAGCCACTGAACAAAATTTTTTCCGCGTTATTTCGGGCCGCAGAATACAACCAGAGACACCACTGCGACTAATGAGGTACGAGCACCAAATCATAAACAGAATGACATATCCAAGATAGCGAAATCAATGCTTGAGTACATTGCGAAATCAATGGAACTGCAAATGAGCCCGAACCTGATACGGTTGGAGCCTTTGCCTCTATAATCTTTGGCCAACCATGACCGCTCAAATTAGCTAGAATGAGCTGATTGATGAAATCAGTTAGAATGGTCAGGCTGGTAGATTTCTGCATCAGCCTGGGAAACTTGGATGCTAATCAACTCTTCAACATGATAACTAAAACCACTTAACTTCTTACTTACAACAAAATAGGTTGAAAAACATAGTTCAGCGACATAAGCTGAACTAATTGCGACACGACTGATCAAACACGAAACGAAAGCCGGAATGGGGAGAAACCTTCCCAGCAGGCGGGGTCAGCATGGACGCTACGCGACACGCTTCGCGTAGCTCCCGTCCCCATGCTGACCCGCCGCCAACGTCCCGTCGTCGGGACTCGCCTTGGCGGCGATGGTTGCGTGAATACAAAACTCCATTTTTTCACTACTACGACCATATTCTACTATATTACACTATTATACTATTATTCAAGTATCTAACTATATATCTCCGATTACGACGTACCCGTAGCAAGTGGACCGCGATCAAGTGGCCCCTTTCCTTTCTCTCTTACTTATTACCTGTGTAACGCGCTTAGGTAGCTTTCATATACTTATTTGCCCGCAGCGTTGTTCTTCCTTTCGTATTTTATAATCTTTTTTATGGTTTTTTATGTGTGTCATTTACTCGTAGCGTAGTTATTGTCTAATTGTCATATTCTATGTTCCCCGCCCGCAGCGTAAATATCTAAATCGCATAGCAGTGAGTTCCTTTTGTGCGTAGTCCCTTGCTTCTTCTTCTCCTATGCACATCTCTATCTCATCTTTATCTCTTTCTTTTTCTTCTATCCGCGCGCTCACTGCTTATTTATAATTCTTGTTTACACACATATGATGTGTGTACCTTGCTACATTTCCTATTACTTCCACCTTGCTACATTTCCTATTACTTCCTTATTTACGGCTTAGGACGTAGGGAGCGTGATGTGCAAATGCTGCAAAAGAACCACGCACCACACCGCATTATGCCGCCGTAATCAGCAGGTCTTCCGGGATGTCCGCTTAGAAAGCTACACCTCGCGTATGCGTAGGGCCCGCCGCATCGCATTTGCGGTTCGTGACGATATGGCCGAGCAAGAACGACCCGCCTACGAGCGACGACACCGCCAATCGCCGGAGGAATCGCCAGGTGAGTTGGAGGAGGAGGAAGGGAGAGAGGAGTGATTCATCACTCCTCCCTCACTTCGTAGTTCGTAGTTAACGCAGTGAACCTAGTTCACAACCTCCCTGTAGTTAAGCGTAGCTTAACATTCCTCGTAGTAAATGATCATGTTTCGGGCCGTAGTCCGTATCATTACTTGTTAGTTTTTTATTTACAGCGTAGCCAAGGCCCTTCTAAGTCCTCGCTTAGGTGAGGCAACCATTTAGCTCACTTAGTGAGCGCTACTACTTTCGAGTACTCCCCCTGAGGAGCGGTAGGACACCGCTGTTACTTTTTTCTTGACCCTGGGTTTTTCTTTTCGTATTCCCCTTAACCGGCCCGTGGGTTCTTTCGCTTAGCGAGGTCAAAATTCTCCCCCTCGCACAAAATTACCCCCTTAGTGTGAGGCAAAACTCACACTGTAGGCACGAAAACCACCCGCAGTTGTTGATTCTTCTCGTCGCCGAACACTGTCATCGTTACGCTACGTCGAATCCAACTGTGCCGTCGCCTACTTCTACTACGTCATTTCGAGTTATCCGCCGTCGTCAAGAATATCCTGTGGTTATCCGACAATGCCGTAGTCTACACAATCGTCGTTCCTGTCGATCGTCGTGTATGTACATATTGTTGTATATTTCTATAGTTATGTAGGTAATATATTGTATTAGGGTGATAAAAAAAGATGACCCAATTTTTTGAAATTTCGAGAACTTTGGAATCTTGGTCGATATCGATGACCAAGCAAGTGGTAGTTGTAGAACATTCTCGAACCTTCTCCGTAATGGGTATATAAAGCTAGGCTGCTTCCTATAGCTTCAATCACGATGGCAATCACACAAGAGCCAATTCGACACGTCATCTTCTAAGAATGGCTTCGCGGGACCGGAGCGACGACAACCGTTCAAAACATCAGCAGCACATTGAGAGAGGGCACCACTTCTCTTAGCACGGTCAAGCGCTGGTTCGCTCGCTTCGAAGAAGGAGACACGAACTTCGAAGGTAAGCCTCGGTCGGGACGCCCCCACACAGTCGACGACTTCGTCGCCGTCAAGGATCCGGAACTCAGCACCCGCAGTCTTGCGACACTTGGGTGTACTCAACCAACAGTCGTCGGCCGCCTTCACGCTCTCGGGTACAGGAAAGTGCTGGCACGATGGGTCCCTCATGAGTTGACTGAAAATGCGCGGTTGACTCGGGTTGCCATCTGTCAGTCTCCTCCGCCCCCAGCGCAAGGAGTTTCTCGCCGACTTGGTTACTGGAGACAAGAGTTGGATCCTCTACAACGCCAATAAGCACCGCGCGTTCTGGCTCCCGCAAGGAGCCAGAAATAGTAATATAACTGAAGCAATGGCCCTGAAGCCGAGCGTCAACTCCATCCCCACGAACCTTTGCCCTAGGCCCAGTAGGTGTCCGTCGATTGACTAACTGTGTCTGTAATTTCTAGTGGCGTAGTCGCCGAGGTAAGAACGAGGCGTGCAATACCTAGCGTGGTCCAGGACCCATTCGTCTTCTGGCCGCCCCCAGTGTCGTGACTTTCGTCCGACTCTTTGTTAAAGGATCGCGTCGTGGGGAGTGCGGCGGTCCTGGCGCGCTTAGCGGTACGGTCGAACATTCTCGAAGCCGCTAGGGATGCAGAGTCGGCGTCGACTCTGGCCTCTCGCTCACTTCGTCGTCCGCCGCCGTACCGACTGGTCGCTCCTCCGCTCGTCGCCTAGCGTCAATTCTATCGTTCAACTACTATGGCAACACTTCTATATCAAGGAGCCGTACCCACAGGGAGCAGCACTACCTCCGGCCGTGAACATCCCAGGTAACTACTGGAGGAGTAGGAACACCCGAGCCTCCTGGGCAGCCAGAGAGGAGGGTGTCTGCGAGGCCCCTAGTAGGTTGTACCCTCGTAGCCCATAGGCAGCTTTTTGGCAGGGTTCGTACGTAGGTTAGGGGCCGCACCTTTACATTTACTATTAGTAGTTTTCTCTTTTAGTAACTGCCTTTTCTTATTATTGTTGCTCGTGGTTAATAAGTAGAGTGGTAAATCTATTTGACTAGTCAGTGTATTGTCGTGTAGCAATAGTGGTTAAAACCCACATCATTTCTCATGCATTTATTCTTCATAGCTTCATCACAGCTCATAGTATAGTTTATGATGCAATGGTCGCTGGCCCCAGTAGGGAGTAAATGACGTGTACGGCCTGATCAGCCGTAAAAGCAGATATCTTTAGGTAGATTGTGAGGACAGGGTATAGGTAGGAGGGTAGTGGGTACATGTCCGTTGTGCGCACATAGCGTAGGGGCAGTAAGGGCCTACTGGTTGCGGTTAGCAACATTAACCCCGCGTGGCAGCACCGTGGCGAGCACGGTCAAGCGCTCGTAAGTCCCCTGCAACCCTCGCGCCGAGGGCGGATCCTTTCCCCTCCAGGCACCGATGCTAGGTCAAAGGGCTGGTCACCTGGCAGAGGCCACGTGTGAGGAGAACAGGAAGCCGCCCCCGGCACGACACTCTCCTTCCTTGATCTCAAGTTAGACAATCATTATCTTAAAAATGGATATCTGGATGTTAATAACCCACGTTTAAATCTTTTAGCAAGACTACCCTCATTGGTTCCATAATAGGTAACCCAGACCAACTACCGTAGTCCTCCCATCCTAATTTAAAGCTAGATCTCGCTGCTCGCTCCTTTTTGTTTCTAATTAGCATACAGAGCATTACTATTGTATTATCATGTCAACATCTACTTATACCTACAAGCCCATTCTCGAACACCTTCCTTTATTGAATAACTCGTCAATATTGGCTGCCACCCTTCTGTTAACTTATTAATCCACTATCACTATCTTCACTTAATACACACACTTTGAAAACCACAGCATATAAACGGTTTACCGTCAATTACTTGTAATTCACTCGAAGGCAGTGAAAAAGAATGAACATCATCTTACAAAAGACAACAATCACAATAACAAAAAAAGCCTAAGATAACGAGGGGAGCGAACCGGCGGGAAGAGCGAGATGCTGTATACAAAAAAAGATTTGAAAACGAAGAGACAATGAACTCTCGTGCGAGGGCTCTCCCCTTTTTTTAGAGCGCGGTCCCACGCGATCATCCGTGCTCTACGGGCTAGCCTCACTCGTTCTCTTTAACTTTGGCGGGGTGTGAAACAGCTTCTTTAGTACACACTTCAGTACAACAAACAACGATTATTCGATTTTAGAACACACATTTACTTATGATGAGGCGCTAGTCTGTTTCTCCGGTAAAAATGCTGTCTTTGCACCAAAACTTCCTATGCTTTCATACCATCTCCTGGAAGCATAAAATCCGATGACGCCATTCTGCTCGTATGAGGTGGTCCCCAGGGACCGATGTGGGCGATCCCACCCTCTTGGTTTTGCTTCTGGTGTCACATTATTGACAACTTCTGAGTTTGCTGTGCATCTGGTACTCCATTGGGACTACGCCGATGGCAATCGTATGTCATCTGTTGCCATGTTTTCTAACCATGGCACTTAATTTATTGGTGTCGTCGACGTCGGTTTCTTCGGCTCTGACTATTAGGGACATCCGAATTAATGGCTATCTTTGGTAAATCCTTTATGTCGTATGCGATGCCAGTAATGGTATTTTCCAGCATTGTGTGGACCTTCGACAGGCATTGTGGCGTTAGAAGGTGTTGCTGCCTTTTCTTCTTTTTGTATGGTTCCATCCTTTCTTTTCCTGCTATCAGCTTCAGAGCACCTTGCACCATTCCACTCACTCGAATGTGCCCTCATCACACTGGATCGCTACGTGATAAACTTCTTCGTGGCTCGAGTTTTCTAGACTGAGCTGAATGTGCAGACATTTTTTCTTACAGTATAGCAATGCTAATGCCAGGGCTTTTCCTGAGATTTTTGTTCCTGCATTGTGTTTTGCCACCATTAAACTTTTGGGTCGACCAATGTTCTCTCATCCGGATGGTGATGAGTTCCGCAAGTCGTGCCGTGCTGTTGAAGGTAATGTCTCTCATTAATTCAGGCAAGTCCTGCAACACATTTGACAGCTTCCTTGAACGAGCGGGCACTTGAACCCGATACGGCATCCCTTATAGTCTCCGGGTGGCTTGACTGGCTGATTTCATTGCAGATGAAATGTAGATGCAGAGGACGTCTTCTGAGAACAAACTGTCAGTCGAGACCCAAAAGAAACACTTTCATTTAGTTGGATACTTTTTACAACAATGTTTCATGTACGTCTTTTTGACGCCGTTACTTACCCGTAGTAAATCGAACTGCACTTGCGCTGGCTCTTCATTTGCGTTGATTTTTGCGATGAAGCTTGCTTTGTAATGTTCGAGATGACTTCTACAACTCTGTGTGGACCTGCCCAATCTATAGTGAGTTTCGGGTGTTTCATTTTCCCTTCTCCCGCAGGCATGCGCATTAGCACTCTATCTCCTACTTTCGGCGCTCGGATAGGGTCTGCCCCTTTGGTATTATTGGTATTAGGTTGTCCGGAAAGTTCTCAGCGTTTTGAGTGTTTCACTATAAACGATCATAACTTTCTTAGTAATCATCGGATTCAATCGAGATGAACACCGTTCGAATTAGCACCCTTTTGCCAATGTGAAACCCGTCGATGAATGCCATCAAAGAAAAAACTGGGTGGTCGAGAATCCACGAAATCCACGAAGGCTTTTGTTACCTCGCTCATTGATGAAATATTTTCCAGCAAGGAAGTTCTGAAAATGTTTGGAAAGGTGATAGTCGGTTGGTGAAAGGTCTGGATAAGGCGCGTGAGGTAGAGCTCAAACTCGTTCAATTTATGGTTAGTGATTTGTGAAATGTGCGGGCGGGCGTTGTCGTGCAAAAGAATCGGACTCTTTGTGCTGACAAGTGCTGGCTGCAGCTGGCGCAATTTTCGGTACACTTCGTTGATTTCTTCACAGTAGGACACTGCTGTGATGGTTTGGCCTGGTGACAAAAAGTTATGGTGGATCACACCAGCCGATGACCACCCCACTGGGAGCATAATGTTTTTTTTTGTGAGGATTCGGCTTTGAAAATTGCCTCGGTTGTTCGTCGGCATCAATCCACTGTCCGGAACGTTTCCTGTTATCGTTATGTTATCGACCCACGTTTCATCACAGGTGACAATTCGGTCCAAAAACCGGTCGTTTCTGTTGTGCAAAAGCAGTGAAGAAGAAACCTCGAGACGTGTCAATTTCTACCAGTCACTCAAACTGTGTGGCACCAATTGTCCAGTTTTTTTTTCACCTTCCCAGTGCGTTTCAGACCATCCGCAACGGTGGATTTGCCAACGGCTAGCTTTTTTGCAATCTTTCGAACTGTTTGGGATGGGCCAGCCTCCACGAACGCCTTCGAGTCCTCGTCAGGTATTGCTTTAGTTCGACCGCTACGAGGTTCACCTTCAAGGCTGAAATCTCCAGAGAAATTTGTCGAACCATTGCCGCACGGTGCTTTCTCCAACACTATTGCTCACCACGGACGGAAGCGACCCACAACCATTGTTTATCTTATCGGCTGTCTCGACTGCGATTGACCCGATTTGTAGTTGAAGAAAAAGATCGTCCGAAGTTGCTCTTTTGACATGCTGTCAATGTACGTAAAATACTAACACAAAACGCTGAGAACTTTCGGGAGAATATAATACTATCGAAGTACTTTTTCATCCTACTGCGGCAAGCTTTGCTGTTTTCTCTGACTTTTCTTGGATTATCTTTACGCCGCTCATTAGTGAGGCTTTGTAATCGTCTATGTCCATCCTGTACGGTGATAGTTCATCCGATGGTATTACATTGGAGGGAAACACGGGATCAAACCCGTGGATGATGAAGAAAGGGCTTTCGTTCGTCGCCTCATGAGGTGAAATATTGTAGGCGTATACTACGTGTGGTACGGTCTCGTCCCACTCTGATACTATCCCTCCCCGTTTCTTTAACATTTGGAGGATTGTCTTATTTGCCCTATCTGTCACCCCGTTTTCTCTTGGAGTATACCCTTTGGTGAATGATTGCTTCATGCTGTTTATCAAGGTTTCTCTTTACCTACCTCCTCCCCACCTTTTCTAGGAACTCGGTGGGCCAGAAGGGTGGTAATCTCCAAATTCTCTCCAAAAGAAATTTTCTCAGGTAAACGGAATTCACACTGCATTCCCATAATATTTTAAGATGGGGCTGCGTACATCTTTTGACATGAGGTGAAAAACCTTTTTACAAGACAGGTTCCAGGGGCCGGGAATCCGTGTTACAGTAGCCCGGATTGTCGTTGGGGCGCGTTGTTGGATTGGAACATGGCCCCGGCACTTTAAGAACACTTCTAGCATGTCGATTTCTTCGAGTGACCATGTTCCTTTTTATAATAGTATTCTGTATGGTCTTCCATTTAGTCTAAAACGCATAACCTTCAACTGGTTGTGTGAGAACGTGTCATTTATAGAGTCAGATTTAGGCTCCACCTAACTGACAACTGCCATGCTTCTCCGCAATCTCGGTTATCGGGAAAATTTTTGTGAGAGTTGGACCCATCTGACAAGTCATACCGAATGACCGCGACTGAGTTTTCTTCTACTTGTACACGCTGGAAGAACATTTGTGAGATCCTGTGGTTGGTAGTGATGAAGTCCTTGCGTAAACTGAGCAGACATCCATCGCAGGATCTCTCAAGAAAAGTAGATAGCTTGGCCAAAAGCTGGTCTGCATGGAATAAAGACTTCAGGGTGGTACTGATGGGACCTCAAAGCGTATCGCTGGATACTGGCACAGCTGTAAGGATCACAACCCACCCTGATCAACTTCAAAACATGGGTGAAGTCACGCTTGAATTCAGTCAGAAATACTCAATTTTTCGCTATTACTCGGCAATGCGAAGTCTGCATGTAAGGATCAGGCTACACCAAAAGATCACGGATCTCGATCAGACAATGCGACCGTACCCAGCTTATTTATCAGAACTAGCTGACCCTAAATACCACCTTCCTTGATCCCTACCGCATCCTTTAGAAGGCAAAAATCCCGAAAATAGAGGTCTACTCAGAAATGAGGGCTCTTTTTATCGTAGTTGCAGTAATCTCCTTATATATAAACCAGAAGTTTTTTGTGTGTGCGTCTGTCTGACCACCCAAAAACTGAAGACTACATGATACTGCTTCTGTAGGACAGATTCCAACTGGTATTGCTATAGGATGAGCCAATTTTAAGGAAGCTCAAGCAAGGTAACCTAAGCTATGCCCTCAATAGGCGGGGCGTGTACCGAAGCGAACTATGTCGAGGATGAGCATTTTCAAAACCGCATCCAAAGCAACCTGAGGCTGGGAGATATCAGCGATGGTCAACAACGGGCTGCCGATTGAAGTAGGGAGAGACACGCGGAGGGGACAGTGAGGTGCGCATGGAGGGTGGTCTCCCCCGCAAAATGTTCAGACCGCGGTCCAGAGGCGAGTGTCTGAGTATTTCGAAGCCAAAATTTGAGAAAAATTGTAGTACGCTCACCTCCAGGAAATCGGGTGTAAGTGAAACTGAGCAACGATTGGGCAGATGAAGTTAGTGAGGGATAACCGTAGGGAGTATACCAAATGGTTGGTGCCGTTTATTCTATGCTTCCTCATCACTGACGGGAGTGCCGTATAGAAAATTTTGTTAGCTGTCTACTAGGGGGGAAGGGGGGGGGTGTATACAAGGACTGAAACGGTAAAGTGCGGTAATTCTCAAAACAGTATTTTTTTTCGACCATTAAGCCGGCGAAGCCGGCCCATCCGACTGGTTCTATAAGAATGGAAATGAGAAGCTATGCAAGTACTGGCACTAGTCCTGGTCATCAACTTTAGTAATCTTGTAGACTGGGGTGTCTTGAAGGAAAATTTGGTCCGAAAACTTGGTCAAATTGTCGCAGGATTTTCCGTCCAATCTAGTATAATAAATGGACTTTTAGAAGTTAGGGTGTTGAAATCTCCACCCTGGGAATCAGTTCGTGAAAACACAAAAGAGCATCAGAGGTTATCATTCTGAAAACTTTTCACTCATAAGAATTCACGGGTAAAACTACTTTGTAGTACTCGGAGGGTTAATGCACGTGATCATTAAGCGCCATGATAACTCGAATAAATGGTACGTCCAGAAATTAGGGAGTTGAAATCCCTACCGATAAAGTCAATTCAAGAAATCAGCTATGTACTTATACCTTCCATAGCTAGAAGTTTAGATGGCCGGCGAGCCATGCTCCAATCCAACAACGCGCCCCAATGGCAATCCGGGTTACTGTAACACGCATTCCCGGCTTCTGGAATCTGCCTTGTCACCTTTTCCTGGGTTAATCCGTTTGAGACAACCTTACCCTATCCTGTGCGGGACCAAGACATGATTATAGTCTAAACCAAATCAAAATCACATACATCATTCGAGTGAAGGATCAGACACGCCATCCGCATGCCTACATTACACTTTCGGTATCATCGCAGTCGGTACAGTCGATTTCCAGAGGGTTGGGCTGGCCCACCGCAGCGTTGCCAGCACTGGTTGTCTTTTGCTCAATCGATCACTAGCCGATACCACTAGTAGAGCAATGCAGGAGTCATCCCGCCCTCCTCACAAACGACTGGTTGCAGTGTAACAAAGCATATGTAATCTAGTGTGCTGTAGTGCGAATTGACTGAATTCCATGAAACTGTAAAGTTCTGGTAAGTGTACGTTGCTCACAACGATTATGATGAATAATTCAGTGGGAAAAGATGTAAAAAAAGTAGTTTCCGTTCCGCACTTGCCCTCAGACGGCAGCTGGTCGTATAATGGTGTCCTTCCATGTTCTCGTCAGTAAGGGTACAAAGAGATCTCAAATGTCTATGCGATAAATCCATCAGAGTGTTCCGGAGTACGTGTCAGTTGTTAGTGACGTGTATTCGCAATTTTTGCGTATTATTGTCAACTGATATGCTTCGACAATAATCAGATTACATCAGAATAACTTTATCGTACAAAATAAAGCGGTTCTACGTATAGACAAAGCAATTAATAAAGTACAAGGCGGTAAATACACGAAGAACAGTGCGGTCCCGCATAACAATTTAGTAACCGGACAATGTTGAAGGAGATACATACTTGCATTCAAGCCAGATCCATGGCAATAATAAGTGAAGAAGATGCTTGTCAACAAGAACTAACTTCTAACTCACGTTTGATAAACAGAAGAGAGCTCGGAAATAAATACTGTATTAGTGAGCTTTTAACAAACCGAGACTCTATCTGGATAAGTGATCAGGAAGGAATGGTTAAGCTTACATTTCGAGCTGATCGAAGAATGGTCGAGGCAAGAGAGCCACCTCATTGACGCGCTTTTCCTCCTTACCACCTTATATAGAGGACACAAAATAAGTGGGAGAGATGGCTATCTTTCCATCTATCATGAGAAGAGTAGCCGAACTGATCTTTGTGATCGAAGAGCTGTCCTGAAATGGAGGGCGAGATAAGATATAACCTAGCCAACAAGATAGGAGATTC
>MU911968.1:79340-90898 GCA_036418165.1 Cooperia oncophora
AGTCGAAAAAGTTAAGTTTGAATGTTGCTAACGGAAGGGTGCGTCGAGAACCAAAAATCAAAAGAAACAGTTGAAAAGGCCGATTAATTTTCAAGACGAGACTAGTTTAATTTCGTGTTCCACTGACCGTAAGCCATACTTAGAACGAATATGTAGTTTATTATCCCCTCGATTCTTTGAAAATGAGCAACATCGAGCGAGACATTCCAGTTTTATATTTAGGATTGTCCGTTCAATCCAAGAAAATCCACCAACGGTTTTTAAAGTAGACGCGTTGAGTGATGTAAGCTTCGCCTAGATCTTTACTGATCATAAAAGAAGACGATTGTCCGCTAGGGAGCAACGGACTCACAGAAGCTAAAGTAGAGCGGACTCCCACCTTATTCGACGCGCCCTGAGAGTGCTGAACGTTTTGTGGGCTTCTGAGTCTGATTTGTTGAGATCTGGCCAGAGGTTTGTATTTTCGGTAACATTAGTTTGGCCCTTCCTTGTGACACAAAGCGTTCCGCAAAGATCATAAGCGTAGGCTTTGTTATCAACAAGGAGCACTTCCCGAAAGCGCGTTTCTTCCTGTAGCTAGTCTTAGTTCCTTTGAAATAGGAATGCTTGAGGAACAAGGCACATCATTGGTTGAGGATTTTGCTCGAGTCCGTACGACAGCTCCTCCCCTTTTTAGGGAGTTGGTACGACCCCTGGTTCCCTTCTCATCGAATTGTGGAGCGGGGGGGGGGAGCAAGGGAATATAGCGCATGTGAAATAGGAAAAACTACGAAAAGTCAGCCCTCTCTCAGAAGCTCAGAAGGGAGATACGACCCCCTCCCAACAACGAGCAAATACTACCTCTCTCCCTTGCTAAGTCCCTGAAACAAAAAATCAACCATCAAAAAATTTTTCTCAGCCCGAATACGACCCCCTCTCCCAGCGACAAAAACGAACCCCTGTTGGGGAATCCCCAACAACGATGTAAACTGTCAAGAGAAGGTTGACGGTAGAAGTTCCCCCCTGCATAGTGGTTTCAAACTCAGGACAAAAGGCTTGCGTTGCTGCCTACTTCGGGGTATTATTGCACATTAGGCTTTCCATATGTTTCCCTTGTGTGGTATCGCATGTCCATTATTTTCCAATGCAATATTCCGGCCCTATTTACCCTTAACTGCCCACGGAAACAAGCCAGTTTTTGACCGAACTTTTCTCCCTGGATAGACTTGGCTCAAACGTTGTCTACTGGTGTAGTAGACAACTGCCCAATATGTTAATCTGATTCCAATAACAAAGCACCAGCCGTCCCTGGGACCAGAATTTCAAATGCAGTGCAAGCGAGGAGTCAAAAAAGTTAGGTTTGAATGTTGCTAACGGAAGGGGCGTTGAGAACCAAAAATCAAAAGAAACAGTTGAAAAGGCCGATTAATTTTCAAGACGAGACTAGTTTAATTTCGTGTTCCACTGACCGTAAGCCATACTTAGAACGAATATGTAGTTTATTATCCCCTCGATTCTTTGAAAATGAGCAACATCGAGCGAGACATTCCCAGTTTTATAGTTCCATTGTCCGTTCAACTAAGACAAATCCACCAAGGGTTTTTTTCAAGGTAAAGCGCGTTGAATAATGTAAGGTTCCCCAGCCGCATTGCATTTTACTTCACGCCCAAATACCTCTGTGATTCAGTTGCACCCTAGTGAATAAACGTTCTTGTCACTAGTCAGCACAGTTGAAGGGCGGGTGAAGACGGGTTATCGACACCGACTGGTCCCTTTAACAATCCATCGCATCATTATGAGGATGTATAGCGTTACTTCTCAGTCGTAGCCTCGCAGGTTTCCCTGGCAAGTTGACATGAGACACAGGGAGTAGACAGCAGCCACGTTGAGTGGAGTGAGTCTGGTGCGAATGCTACTCACATAATCACGCTTGTAACAGCTTTTGCGCTGCGCTTGCAGCAACTCACAAGTAACGCTACACACCCCCCCCCCTCCCCCTCCCACAAAAGCCAATCAAGTCAATGAGACAAGTAAGCGAAGGCTTCTAATACCTTTATACATGCCTTATTTGCCTAAATTTTTCGAACACGGCTTAAATGTTATGCGTTAGTGAATGATCAAGGTAACAATGACTTGACAAACCTGGGTAAAATAGACTGCAAAAATGTTTTACTTTAGTAGGTAACCAAGGTAAGGATGACTCGACAAACAAAATTCTAGGATAGGTGAAAATGGAAAATGTTTTTCTTACCCAGATCTCCTTTATTATTCACTGCATAGACAATGACGGCAACGAGTAGAAAGGCCGTTGTAAGGAAAGATAGTATCGTCAGCGGGTGAACGATGAACTTCTTGCAACAGCAGGCGAAGCTGGAAAGTTTGCATGAATGACTGACACTGATGACCGATGGAAGCATTCAAAGGGCTTCTGGGACAAGACTAGAACCACCGTTATGGAGATGAACTTCTGAATAGGCATGAACGAGGGAGGCTAGGAGGTGGTTTACCGAATACGTACAATGTTCTATCGAGATGACCTTAGTTCCACTTCTGCACAAGGAGCACTTTAAACCAGGGTGATAATCGCCTAAACTTCTCTCTTCTTAGGCTTCAGTACAATTTGCACCGTTTTTTTCCAACTAATAGGAGGAACTTTGTTCAGCTTCAACTTCGATCCCACAAGTTAACAGCTCAATTCTTACTAAAGGCATATTCCACTACAACATGATGTTACCAATGCGGCTAAAGCAGTGAACTGTAGGTGCTGGTTGACCGCTAATGAAGAAAAATATCCTTTGGAAGGCCGAAGGCTTCTTCTTTTTCACTTATGAATTTGGGAAAGAGATTAGAGGGAGAGTGACGAAAGATGCACGCAGCTTACGCAGTTTCTAGTCTGAGCAGCTACAGTCCTCATCATTGCGGACCGGTGGGGCGTGGCAGTGCGGCTGCGTTTGGTGCGGTTTGGCAAAGTCGTTCTGCACCAGTTTTTGAAGCGGGCAAGTGCATTACTGTATTATATCCTTCGTATTACTCGTTTACCACTTTTTGTCGCATACGCGTTGCAACAAAAAAGGCTGAGAACGGCTTCAACAGTGTGCGCACTCCTTCTGGCTGACACGCCCCACCGGTCCGCAATGATGAGATCCTGCCTGAAGGTAGGATTTCGGTACGACTCCCCCCCCCCACCCTAGGTAGGGTCTCGGTGCAACCTCCCCTCTTTCCTACAGGCTCCCAGTTCCTATCAGTTCCGAAATTTCCCCACATTTTCACCGTGAAAGATTTTCCGTCGAGCTGGGGTGCTGGGGTTGGTGGGACGGGGGGGGGGGGGAGAAAGCGTCAAACAACCGGGGAAATTTTTCCCAACGCGGCAAGTTTCTCTCAGAGCTGCATACGACCCCCCCCCCCCCCATAAGTTTTACACACTACGATGCTGTACCCTAGGTGTGAGACACATTTGCTGGGCATTTTCCACACAAGCATGTGCCATTGTTCCTCGCTGTTGGGTCACGATTGCATGCCAGCGGAACTACCCAGAACACGGTTCCGTCCAACTATATTCCATATCTCCGGGAAAAGAGAGGTTGTGGCCACGCACTCAGTCTGAACACTGCATTGGATGTATTTTTCTTGGAATTCGTTTCCATTTGAAACAACTGCCGTCTTCTCTTGCGCTGGAAAAGCATGTTTACCATGGGCCCAAAAAGAAACGATATCACCAGAGGTATGGCCGCCGCCATGTTCAAATGAAGTACGCCGCCACGCCTATTCCCTCTGTGAGATATGTAGTTTGATTAACGGAGAACATTGCTATACTCAAGTAGCCTTGAAAGGTGCCTTCGATAAACAATGGGCTAATAAGGTGGTTAGAGTCTCATCAC
Organism: Cooperia oncophora; assembly: GCA_036418165.1. Lineage (NCBI taxonomy): Eukaryota > Metazoa > Nematoda > Chromadorea > Rhabditida > Trichostrongylidae > Cooperia > Cooperia oncophora. The sequence goes on from MU911968.1 coordinate 83,198, forward strand.
AGCCACGTGTACTAGGTAACACCTGGACCAGCTGACTCCTATATCCCTCGGAAATTAATGGATTGGCACCAGACAGAGCGATCGTGTTGTTAAACAAAACACAACACAACAAGAAGATCCATAACTGGATGAGTAGAACTATTCTGCGGGTCAGGTTCATAGCCAGAGAGGATGTACCGCTTTTACAGTTCGAAGACCCGCGGCTGCGGTGATCAAAATGCACCAGCATATTCTTCGGAGGTCTGAGCTTGACAAGCGTTGTGGGACCAGTTTCTCATTAGGAACTTCAACACATTTTGTTATTGGGCACTATTTATCTTGGTTTGAATCGAGAACTTCTCCCATCGATTAGCTTTTACGATTTCTATAAAAAACTTACAAAGCGATAAGATTCCAAATCAATGATATTATCTCGAATGCCAGAGCTAGAACCATGAAGATGGCAACGGTTTTCATGTATCCGTGCTGTGCCTAAACAGAAATCAAAAGAAATGTAGCGAAAGAGAGCGAAATCTTCTCAGTAGAAATCCTAAGGTCCAACCTTCTCAAATGGATCACAGTTTTTCAGATCGTTCAGACACTTCCATGAGAACAGTTCTGTAAAAAGCAGTTCAACTTTCAACATAGGTTACAGCTCCTCTTTTACATAATAACCCTATCATCTTAAACCTGAGACACTCTCAGAGCATGGGGGCAACTTCACCCTCACGGATAGTTGGTCAGGAAAATATGTACGGAAATCTCATGCCTTGACACTGCCAGGCTCACTCCCTGAACCTCTTTCAAAGACTGGTTCAAGGTTCAAGCAAAGCAGCATGAAGGCGTGAGATCTCAGCCGATTTTTTCTCTTTTTACTGACCATGCCGGGGTCTGAAGGTGCTCTGATCTGCTGAGCTGGTTGCTTTATTTTAGGCTGCGTTCATACTTTGCGGCAGCGTTCACCAGCGTCTACCAGCGTCTCCCAGCGTTCACTAGCTTTTGTCAGCCTCTCGAGGGCTAGGGAAGCACAGGTCTCCACAGGTCAGGATCTAGCGTCTAGCAACGTCCACCGGCGTCCACCGGCTACTGAAAGTAGAGAGTATGGGGAAGCAGGAGGGCAGCAAAGAGCTGGATTATGCGTCGTGAAATTGCGGCGTGTGCATCCGCCCCGCACAACTGCTAAAGGACAGGATTATGCAGCTCAATATACGGTGCACTGTGGTCGTATGGTGCGGTTACACACGCCGCACTTTCAGGACGCCTAATCTAGCTGTTCTCCTCCTACTTCACTATGCTCGTCACTACGGGACACTGATGAACGCTAGTGAACGCTGGTACGTGGTAGAAGCTAGATCGATATCTATGCTTCCTAGCTCACAAGACGCTGGCTGAGAGACGCTGGTAGACGCTCGATCGATATCTACACTTTCCCTGTAGCTGACGCTGCTGTGCGCTCGGAACGCTTGTGCACGCTGGTAGACCATAGTGGACGCAGCCGCAAAGTATGGCCGCAGCCTTACGATTCTCTTTCTTCGGTAAACGCTCGGAACTCACTTCCGTTGAATGTCGGTATGGCAGTCAATACGAGGCAGCCGATCATCACAACGCCAAAGACGATTTGTCCGCATGACGAGAAGACACACATTCCTGAAAACACTTGGAAAAATCAAGTAGGACAAGCATTTCAGAAAGCGCAGCCTTCTGGTCGCTAATGTTTTACTTCATTCAGCTGAAATAATATAATAAAACGCGAAAGGCTACTGCTCTCAAACATGTGACAATATTCAGACAGAGATGGAGTAAAAGCGAATAACACCGTCAAAGCGTGGATTCAGTATAGTAATGCCACCTAGACTTTGGCCTTTGCCAGTCGGGTTGCCTAGTACCGGACTCATTTTGAGCATAAAAACATTGAAATGCGCATCAAATGCTCATCGCAAGTCATGGTATAAGACAAACGCCACTAGAATTGTTCGGAGAAGTCTATTCGGAGAAAGAGATTGACCAACGACTAATGCTTAGCTCTTCTTTATGATCATCTTCCTTAACCCCTGAATCTTCATGAGAAGAATAATATGAAGGGAAAAATGCAGAAGCGTTAACTGTAGAAATGCCAACCACCACCAAGACTGTATACTCACTAGGGGGTCGGTCTTTCAGGTCGTGGTGCCCATTTCTAGAACAGTTTGTTGCATTTTGTATAGCGCGTTTTTAGGAATGAAAACGAAAGGGTGAACAGTAGACTGATGGTTTAAATCGCCCAATTAATGAAATTTTGCATTACTGCAATTTTTATTTTTGTGTTCTCATATGAGTGGGACCCTTTTCTCTGAAATGAAGCGCGTCCAAAAACACCCAAAGCTCCTGTTCAGGTAACAGAACAGCTCTCTTCGCGAACTCGTCGTGAAGTCAAAGACGTTCTTCAGCCCTTCTGGACATCCCAAAAATGTGCAGCGAAAATGACGTACAGTATTGTGGTCCACGTATGAACCTCTTCAACACACAACAAACCGTTTCTAATGGGAAGATAAGGTCCACGGCCCGAAAGACATCTCTTGTAGGTGCCAAAAACCTCGCCTTTCTTCTACCAAGCTTATCAAGTTCAAATGGTAAGCTGCAGATCATCCCCAAATAGCAAGAAAAGCTAGCACGCTATGGCTATCTCTCGCACATCATGAATGAACCTTTGTTTGCCACCATAATTACATAAAAACTGCCATGGACTTAGCTCTATATGAACACCCCGTCAAGGAAGAGCATAAACATTAGGCAGCAATCAATTCGTTTTGGGATAGGTCAGCCTGCTGCTTCCATTTAGAACCATGAAGGTATCGTAAGGCGGTAGCCTGATGATTGTGATGACTGGCGAAGATCCACTTGATCTACAGCCCCAAATTTCATCTTCGCCAATGAGTCTGGCACCAATTACCTGACTGAACAACGTTGAAGACTTGATTGGCCAGAATTTCAACCTTTGGACGATGCTCGAATAGCGCCACCTTTCATTACACTTGTCCCTTTGAATTACTTCTCGTACTTTTGAAGGCTTCATTAGAGAAAGGTGGCAGGTGGAATTGCCAAGAGGTAGAATCAATACGCCTGGAAGGACAGAATTCGGCACCCGTGAGGAGCAGCTACGTGACGCCTCCTTCAAGGAAGGTACACTTGAGCGGATATATGAGTACACTCCTTATCCCTGAGACGGAGTAGGCGTGGCTTTTGAGCATGGCATAGGACGGGTTTCTCGTGGGATACTTCAATTTGAAACAACTGCTATCTTGTTCTGTGTTAGATGTAGACATGATTACGACTGCTCCAAAATGACAATATCTCACGAAAACCTGGGCCGCCGCCATTTTAAAATCAAGTACGCAGCCACGCCTACCCGATCTCAGGGATTTCGAGTATACATACATGCAGCCGTTTCAACCGCCCCGCTGGCACGATGGCAATGGGAAACTCGTCCGAAACTTGTTTCTGAGCCGTTTGCAGAGGTTTTTTTGCAGGTTTTTGAGGGATTTGTTTCGCTTTTCCTCCATTTTTCCATTATATGTCACCTCGCTACCGTTTCAGACCAAGTACCAAATTATCGTGCCTTTTACCTTTAACAAACGCTAATGCTACAGGCTTCCCCCTCTACTTGAAGGGGTTGCGGAGACCCCGGAGAATGATGCGCTCAAGACGGAGTCACATGCGCGGCACCCGCACCATTACCCAGTAGTTTCAGCGCAGCAGTACCCAACAGCTTAAGCGCTAGTCAGCTTAGTTGGGATATACGCTGATAGTTTGCATGTCACCCAGGTGTTTCAAATTACACCCGCATGGGGCCTAGGCATAGAGCCCATTCATGAAAGAGCTGCCGAAAATGGCCTTATGTTCCGTTGGTATTGGCATTTCATAACCGAAAACTAGCTGGTAGATGCTCCACAAGGGAAATCCAACTGAGGAGGATTCCACCCTATGCGACGAATGGGGGCGGAATCAAAAAGCAATCGGCTTTCGTTGCCTCAGGGAAGGATGAAGATTGTGAATACGGCTTCTGCTGTTTTGCTTTGGGCGCCTTCTGACGTCAAATTAATAGAAAAAGAGCAGCTATGAGATCGATAATGAATTAGCATGCATTCATGAGCTTATTACTTCATTGCATTGCAAAAAAACAATCTCAGTCGAGTAAGCGGAATTAGATTTTCCCAGGCGACGTTACAATGGAAACGAAAAAATGGCCGATAACGTGCCTGTGACGATAAGTCATCGAAAAAGTTTGCTCTGGGGAAGCCATAAACCTGCTGACTATGCGAATCTCTGCACGATTGATGGCTCACACAACAAACAAGGCAGGATGATAAGATTTTCGCTCAGATAGCGTCACTGTCGCTGCCTGGCTCAGGACAGGACTAATCGAAGTACTTTTACCTATGCGAGCCTGCCATCACAGCAAACCAGGTTTTCTCTTAAAACCATGGAAACCGGTGTTCCCTATAAAGCTGGCTATTGACTCGGGCAACTAGAAAGGTAATTGAATGGGAAATAGTTCTGAGAATCTTGGTCTTTAGAATCGTACAGATTACATCACTAAGTTGGAAAACTATGTCGTGAGCGTTGAGGAATTCAACCAGGTCCCTCTGCAGGACTAAAGTAACGCACGATTGGGACGTCCTGCTGCCGGGAAAGAATTTTCGGAAAATACGACCTCCCCACCTCTCCCATCCTAGCTTCTATTCCTCACAAATTTTCCTAAAAAAATCCCTGGTTTTTCCACATGATTTTGTCGTCGACGTCGAGCGGAAGGGTAGAACACATGTGAAACAGGAAAAACCGCGAAAAGTCACCAGCCTGGAATGGAATTTTCTCACAACTCCGGAGCTTCCTCGTGAACGCAAGCACGAGCACCCTCTCCTCACAGCGCCCGTGAAGCACTAAAAATGAACTATCCAAAAAATTTCTCAGACCAAATATAGACCCCCTTCCCCGGTGACCAAATACGACCCCCTCCCCCGTTGGGAATTCCCCAACGTATTGTGATTGTGCAAAAGCTTAACAAACTACTCAATAACAGATTCTATCAAATATAAGGGAATTCCTGTGAAAGTTATTAGAGCAGTTTTTGAAAGTAAAAGAGGATTGGAAACCAGTGTAATCGGACGCCGCTTTTCGTATATATGTCGGAACTTCTCCTTGCATTGGTGCCTTATTATCTTGCTGATAACCGATTGACTCACCATGTCAGGCCCACTTTTCTGATAACCTTCTTCTTACTTGTCACCTGAATGGTGAACGTCATTCGTTTGTGGCGTTCATGGATGACGGACTGTTAGCCTGTCTCGCTAAAGTTACCGTGGGATACCGTAACCAAGCCTCGGAAATTCTAGAAATATTTCTATTATTCATTTTGTACAATATGAGTGGGAATCAATCATGTCTTGTCTCGTCATGCAATGGCGCAATCATCGATGCGATTCTCCAAATCGCAGTGTTTGGCGTTGTCAAGGTGGCAGCGGATCCTTGAAACGGTCTTGGTGTCGTGGAACCAACGACGACTCTCTCCTCTCATCGTACACGGTTTTTATACCAGTAGAGTAGTTGACGTGGCGTAAAACTAGGAGGCAATTATTACCTAAAATTATAAAGAGAGTCTCTTTACAGAAAGTAAAAAGTAATAGCACAATAATTGAAACTATGCAACAGACCGTCCGAAGGTGACTGGTTGGCCCGCACCGCCCTGGCTAACCAAGCCTTCCATCTTCCGTGGCCGCCAAGGTGCTACTGCTCTCGTCCGGCATCGGCTGGCCCCTATGACCCCTGAAAGTCGCACTAGATGCCGTTTCGCATTCAAAAACCTATAGAATTCTGAATGGAAATTAGGTGCGTCTCACGCCCCTCCCCCAATTCCGCGTCTCACGCCCCCCCCCCTCGCAACAACAACTACCACAAGGCAACATTTGAGTGCATCTTTGAAGGACACTCTCAGGGTCATTAGAGTTCGAACTTATCTTGTCTTCTTCACAAGCTAGGGTGGGTGGGAATAAGCACATCATCGTGTTGCAGACAGTTTGCTAATATTCTGTCCCTTCAATCCTTCAATATAATGTCGGTTTTACCAACTGTCCTAAATGTTGGCTGTGGAACCATGATGTGGAAGGAATGAGTCGAGGGGGGGGGGGGAGAGGGAAGGGATGGGGTTCCTATCAACTGTAAACGATCAGCAATAGCATCTTTGTCGGGCTCCACCGACTAGTGGGGGACAGTGCAGTAGCGAAAAAAATGGAGCAGGCAAAACCTATTTGATAATTTTGCCACATTTTATTGCATCTCCGAGAGGAATCTAGTTTCCGCAGATTGAATAAGCATAAAAAGCCCATACCAAAAAAAGGAAGCGATTGATAAAAGACGTTGTTCGGGAAGCGTGATGAAGAAGAAGCGATACAGCATGCTGCCATGACGTGGATATTGGATAGGTTTCAAGAATTTTAGGCCCCAGCAAGAACTGGAAATGGAGGAGCGTAATAAAGAAATTCAAAAATGAACATCCGAACAAGCGTTCCCTTTGTTCTGATTAGCCAAGTGGAACTTATTAATGACCACCGATCACGCCTGACCGTACATAAAAAGGAACATAAAGGTTAGACGATCAAAGAACTAATAAGGGATCCAGATAACAGAAGTTCAGAAGTTTCGACTAAGCAACAACAAAAGAAGACTCTCTGTAAACAACAGAAGAGTGTGTGATTTACAACAAGTTCGAAGCAATTTCGGTAACATAACAAGATGTAAATAATTCCTTAATATATAATAGATTTACATGCAAGCAAGACAGAATTGAAGGAAAATCAGTAGGTTCAGAATAGTATATGCTCTGCTCTGAATTCCTCTCTTTGAGCTTTCCTTTTGGAGAGCTTCTTGTATTGAGAAGTCTCTTCTTGTTAATTGCTTTAGTTCCTATTATTTAAGCTCTCGAAGTTTAGTCGGTCATCCACCCTTTGCTGCCCCTTTTATAGGTCACATCTTTCAAAGATTTCCTTAAAATCGAATTTCTGAAAATAACCCTCAGTTCCAACTTACACGCTCCTTTTGGGAGTTCGCGAATGTGGCGATTGCGATGTCTCCCACTGCTGTGAGGGTAAAACTTTCCTGATAAACCCCTTTCTTGGATGATGGCGATGTTGGGGTCAATACGGACAAGTGTAGTAACCAATCACTAGCCGTGGAGGGATGAAGGCTGGTTGGATGGAGGCCACGACATTAACCTCACAGTGCGTGTGGTAAGTGGCGCCACTCGCTACTGCACCGCCTAGGCACTTCTACATTATTTATGTCGTTATGGCATTATATTGAATTACCAACTAATGTTCCTGTCATTGCCGCACTAATGTAAGAAAAGTCACATCTGCTGAATACGCCGTTTTTCGGCTTGTAACAATATTTCTCCTTTACTGTACGTCAACATGTTCAGAAGAAGAAGAAAATGAGGGAAACTTTTCTCAACGCCAAATGCGACCCTCGTTATTTTTTACACAGCGATGAGGTGCACCAGATGGAAAAGTTCAGTAACAGGCTGAGCAGGAGGTGACTCACAGACGGCACGCTATGCCCAAACTTTTCCTTCAAATCCATATTTTTCTCTCATCCCTGCTATGTGACTTTTTGGTCAGCTACACCTCGTGGATGAGATAACAAGCCACACAGATTTGCCACCGCCGGAGGTTTCCCATTGATTATTTTGCC
>MU911969.1:0-40971 GCA_036418165.1 Cooperia oncophora
GGTCACACTCGTAGACCACACGGTCTCTACTCGACTCCGACCACTTGCAATCTAACTTGAGCCTTTGTTAGGAAAAAAGGGGGCAGAGGCGCTGCCGCGTTCACTTCAACTACGTTGGCATCAGGGAGCGCCCGTAGTTCGCGATAACGACATTCAGTCGCTAAGATTGGGGCGATCACGGGTTTACACGACGAGCTGCAAATGCTAACTGTTAGCCCCAACTGCTAGTTGAGCGAATGTCATACTGTAACATGTGAAAAGAAGCCCTCGTAGTAACTAACTACTTGAAGTCCCTACAGAAAGTGATAGCGAGTGTAGGGACTCGTTCTCGGAGCGCGTGATTAAAACAGTGTGCAGTTCAGGATATCTTCATCTCTAATATAGTTGAGTTTAGCTTTCTAGTTCTAGGTCTATGAGTCTCAACGATATCTCGTTATTCGTTACTTAACAGACGACACTTACTCAAAGAGCAGTTGGAGTGCTCCACCTACTTGTGCTCGAGTGCGAGTCGACGATTGTTAACCCGCGACCTCGGCGACACTCGCTGCTATCGGGGAATGCCCAGAAGCATTAGTATAAAATACAGTGCAGAATATAACGAAACCAACTCCTTGAAACGGCGCACTTGAGATACTATAGGGCTTGAAGGTGAAAAAAAAAGTTTCTTCTGGAAATGGTTCAAATCTCATGCCCGAAAAGGAAGCCACAAGACACTGATATAATCGTAAGCAGTAATATTAGGGTGTCCGGAAAGTTTTGAGAAATTTCAACCAGCTCATTCAACACCTATCGACAACAGTGAGAGATAGGAGTTCATGCTAATAATAAACATTGTCCATCCCATTCCCCTTACCTTTTGGGCGGGACTACTTTGCGTGGGAGTTAGAATGTAGTGAGTACCGCATGAGGGGGCGTACGCAATATCCAAGCTTAACTTCCACGTAAGAGACCGGTTGATCTCCTGCTGCAGATGCATTTGAAGCGTGTTTTATCCAGCGTCGATGACGGTTTCTCATTCCTGATTTGACCGTTAGAGAAGCCAGAACGGTGAAGATGAAGTAGAAGGCGTTGGGAGTCGTGTGCGTTCGTACATTTCTGAGGTAATGTGTAAGTCATGCCACCCATGGGGAATGAGACCAACCAACATTATGCTGATCTACAAACATTTCTCTTTCTCATAGCACTTCATTTACGCCTTTATGTTGGGCCATTCGCTTGCTACATTTCTTCCAACTAAAAGTGTGAAATTTTCTCAAAACTTTCCGGACGACCTAATACAAGTGCAGGTAGTAGACAATGCACCCATTTAACTGTGGTCTCGCAATCGTGCACCTCAATTTATGACTGCGGCTGATCTCTGCGCATGAAAGATGAAAGCATATTCATCATGTCAAGGTTAGGTTTCCATGAGGAGGAGTCACTTCGGCCAATCACCGACGCGAACAGTTGCTCCAAAACTCTGTCTCGAGGATGGAACTGTACATGTGAAACGACTTCCTCGGCCATTTGTCTGAAATCGATCGCGTCAAAACATTCAGGATCTGGTCAAGAAACAAACGGTATAGTTCGGCATGTCCAAGGCACAGTGAGGGGGAGGGGCGAATTATGCATGCCGTATTTTAGACACAGGGCACTTCGTTGGGGATTCCCCCAACAGGTGGGTTGTAATTGCAAGAGAAGAGGGCGAGGGTCGTACCTGAGCTGGAGCTGGGAAAAATTTTGTTGATAATTGAATTTACTTGTTTTACGGATGCTATAAAGAGGGAGGGGCAGTCATATTTCCCTTGCCCTCTGAGAGAGGTTGTTGAGATTTGGGTATTTTTCCTGTTTCACGTGTACTACATACCCCTCAACCACCCTCCCCCCTCGCTCGACTGCAAAATTTTTGGGGAAAAGTAAGGAAGTTTCCGGGAAATTTCGGAAAAACTGGTAAGAATTTGGGGAACCTAAGAAATGGTAGAGAGGGAAGGTCAAGTTTCCTCGCGGTTCTTCCTGTTCCACATGTGCTATCTACCAAAACCAAAATCGCTAACTAATGCCTAATGCCTTGCTTCACACTAGGACCCAAGTTGACAAGGGAAAGCCGCGGTGGGTCAGGTCAACTAGCTGGGAATCATTCTGTTAGTTTCGCGCGATGCCGCATCTCGGATATTATGGACCACACCCGGAAATGCGAAAACGAGCACATACCTGGCTTCACTACGCGATACGTCATCGCGACTTGCAAGAAGAGATGCCAATAAATCGACTGGAATATTTGGGTACTTCCTGCTGAACGTGGTCACTTCAAGTGTGAGCAGAGACTTGTCACGTAGACTTATCACATCACCGCAGCTCGATATCAAAGAAAAAATCAGCGAGAACTGGAATTCGGAGGTCACTTAACGTTTTATATAGTCAAATACAGAACTGATCATCGATAAACTCAAGAACATCTTGGGCCGCATTTCGAGACCTGATCAAGGAACTGCAGCAGATCAAAGTGGGAAGATGAAGTGGGATTAAGAGCATCTAGAATCACTTCGAACTTTAAAGGCAGTTGGCACGATAAATCCTTAGGACGAGTAGGATATATGCCTGACACGGTCCCGCGACCCTGACCAGGCGCTGCATAACACCTTTCCCAAGGAAGGTGCCCTTATGGGGGCTCTATCAAGCTGCAACATACTGGCCCGGACTCCCACCGTGCCCGCCCGCCCACAAATGGACGACCCTACCTGGTGCTTGTATTACCTCATTCTCAAAGTAAAATAAAGCGAAAAATTGGCATGAAGAGGTCGTGCGGCTACATGGATATGAGTACATACGTGCAGCCGTACCTACTGTAGCGGCAAGACGCCTAGGGAAGACTCGTCCGAATTCGCTTTTCGAGTCAGTAAGAACGAAGGCTTTTCTTGCAATATTTTACCCGTTTCACTTCGTTTTTTCGCCATTTTACTACTACATAGCGCCCTGCTAGCTTCAGACCGAGTACCAATTTATCGTGACATCTGCCTCTAATCGCGAACCAGTCTGCCTCATCCGGTGTGCATTCCTCTGAACAAGTTTGCGGAAGTTCTGTAACAGGAGCGTACTACTGGGATGGCCCAAAAGTGATGGCCTTTTTTGTACAATAAATTTTATGAGAAAGTGAGAATTTCTCTCAATGTATTCCACTTGATTTGATAGACGATAGACAAGCTTTTGTTCCACATGATGGTGTGCTTGATTTTCTATTCTTTCTTAATTTGTATCGATTTTCACTCAATCACGTTGGAATGTCGAGCAGCCACAAATGAGAGCAGGGTACACCGTGGTTGGGGAATCCTCAACAGGAGGGGCGGGGGGTCGTAATTGGTCGCCGGCAGAGCGGAGTTGTAATCGCGCTGAGAAAAATTTATTTTGATAGCTGATAAAGGGAGGGGGGGTCGTACTTGCTCGTTGTTGGGAGGGGGATCATATTTATTTTCTGGCCTTCTGGGAGAGGTGGTTGACTTTTCGTGATTTTCCTGTTTCATGTGTACTGTATATCCCCTTTCGACAGCTCGATGAGGAGGGACAGAGGGCCGGATGAGGAGGCAGGGCACAGCATTGGTTGGGGAATCCCTATGGGGGGGGGGGCGTCGTATTTGCCGTCAAAAGGGGGGGGTCGTTATTTGGCTGGAAAAATTTATTTTTATAGTTGATTTTTCTCTCCCCCCCCCAGCCCCGCCCCCCCCCCTCGACAACTTTTTCGCCGAGTATAAACCACAACCATAGTCAGCCATGTCAGCCATCGTAGGAGCAATGGGCAATGGGGGGGTCGTACCAGCCCCTGAAAAAAGGGGGGGGTCGTAAAAGCTCGACCAAAATCCCCATCGAATGCTGTGCCCTGTGCAGGAGGTCGTACCCCCCCCCACAAAAAAGAGGGGGTCGTACAGACCCCACCAAAATCCCCAACCAATGATGTAGCCCTAAATGAGAGTTTCAGATACCACCTTTTTTCCAATTAATCTAGGCTACTCGAATTGCAGAAGAAGGATATAACTTATCTAAGTAAAAATAGATTTCTAGGACAACTTGAATTGATTTAAGCGATTAAGATATGATAAAACGGACGTAGAGAATATGGTGTGCATCGTATGGAGCGCACTCATAGGGAGCGACAGCCTGTAGAAACCCATAGAAAGAGTTCATACCAGAGAACGTTATGAACTCCACACATCAAATGAAGGTGATCTCTGACGTGGATCTCCGGGAATAAGCTGACTCCCTAATGGTAAGCTCCCAGTCGAGGTGTATAAGTCATCAGGTCAGATGCTTGTCTCTGTGGTCAAATCCTTGAATCGATTTAACAGCTCTGTACCATCCTCAGGAACATTGCTTCTTGGTCATATACTTATCAAATGGGGCTTTGTGGTTTCAACTTTTCGATCACCCTATTTTCTGGCGTATAAGAATTCTACAATCGCCACTTTGACCACTCCGCCTCTCAGTAAATGCCTATCAAGAGGGCGCATATCACTGATCCCACCAGTGATTTACTGACTAGATGCCTATCAGAAGAGAAAAACCTAAGGATAAGCAAAGCGCCAAAAATGAGACTAAAGTTATGTGGTACTCCCCCGCAGATATAAGGTTTTTGTAGCAAAAAAAATTTGGCAGTACAAGTTCTACCATAATCATTGAACGCGTACTTATAAGAGCTACTGAGCGACCTGTCGCAGATAAGGCATTCCTTCGAGTGAGCACCAGCGATGAGCAATTAGGGCATTGATAAACCACTATATGTGACCTTTTGTAAACTTAGAAACCGTGGACAGTGCTCAAGAAACAGGAAATTTTCAGGAATGACTCCCTCTGAAGGCACTTTTATCTTTCAAAAACACCTGGACTAGTCAAAATTCGGCTTTCCAACAAAAAAATGGGCACTATTGAACTACTCCTACCCCAAAAACTCAAAAAAAATTTTTTGCTGAAACGTTGCCTATAGATGTATCCTAAAATCCCGTAGATAAGAGCGGTTTGTGCTAGAAAATGAAAATTGGCGTTTGTATACGTTTTTTTTTGGCGTTGTGTGCTCATGATGACTACGAAGAAGCTTCATTTTTAGTTAGCGAAAGTTTCCAATCCATTTCATCTGATGTTATTCAACATAGCTTTGAAAAAGCATTGTGTGATTTGGAAAATCTCAAAAACGATTTTGACGAAGTAGAAATTGGAAAAGTTTAGTGTTCTGTTTATGTTAGAGTCCTTGTTGTTGATATTGTGAAATGTTTTGTTTTGAAATGTGTTTTGAAACGAATTGTTGTGAAATAGAATTTTAAAAATGTTTTTCCAAAATCATTTTTCACCGGTAAATTAAACCGCTCTTATCTATGGGATTTTAGGGTAGTTCCACGCATTGGTCACATTCGTTTTGAACGCTGGCGTCATTTGGCGCCATTATGCGCCAATCTGGCGCAACCACTTTTTTCACCAAAGTCGGTGAAAACTTGTATACGAGGGGGGGGGGCGAAAAAAAGGTCATTTCGGCCGAGCCACATATCAAGCGAAAGTTTTCGCAGCCCAGCCAGGGGAAGTGGATATGAATACCAGGGGAAGATACCCAAGATCTTCCTCTATAAGCTGAGGCAGGCTGTCGCCAATCGCCTTCATGTACACCAAAATATTGGAGTCATCTCCAGTGCGGCCTGAGTGGAGAACCCTTTGGAATTCAAGTGGCCTCCAAACAGCTGCGAAACTTCTTGAAAGGAATCACTCATGGATAGCTACCTGGAGACCAGTACTCTCGATCTGGATGACCTCCAACATCAGCTCCGTCAACGTCGCTAATGGTCTGGGACATCATCTTCACCGTGGTCGCCGAGGCGCGAGTTGATGGTATGGACCGGGGTACCTGGAATGGGAAGACCGATATTTTCTTTGTAGACCCGGACTGAAGGTGAGCGCTGGTGGTTACATGCAAAGCAACTCGAGAAGAATATCCTCCCCACATGTTGTCGCTCGTACCTTCTTGAACACCGTGTACTGCTACAGGTTTTCGTGCCACCACATGGAATCGAAGGGTTTTGGAAAAACTCTCTCCTACTTCGAATGGAAGGGCGCTTCGTACCTGAAGAAGATGTAATATTGAAGTATGCCCCCTGACCTGAATCCCCTCAATTACCTGGTTCGGGCGGAGTTCGATAGGGTGGTCTACGGTGGCGGAGAAATCTACTACCTCGCTGATCTCAGGTACCACATCGCGGTCGCGTGTCAGAATCTCTCTATGGCGCTCGTCCAGAAAGCAGTGGCGGAGTGTCATGATAGTATTTAATATGCTCTTCAATATGGTGGTAAAAATGTCCGATCAGAATTCGATAAAGTGTAACTTATAGCGCCTCGAAAGTCAATGAAGGAAAGTGACTTTTTTTGGCCCCCCCCCTGTATGTGGGTCAATCGACATCCTGATCACGATTATCACATTCGTTTTGAGCGCTAGCGCCATTTGGCGCCATTGCGCACCAGTTTGGCGCCACCACTTTTTTCACCAAAGTCGGTGAAAACCCGTATATGGGGGTAGAGTAGGGGAAGGGCCACATACCAACTTACTGATGCGATCATGTATAAAGAGTTATTTCATGTCGTGTTCGTGACAGGACCTCAATTAACCACCACAAGCCAAATTAGCGCACAGTGGCGCCAAATGCCGCCAGCGTCAAAAACAAATGTCGGATACGTAATCAGGACCTCAGTTAACCCCCAGACACGAGTTTTCATCGATTTTGGTGAGAAATTCGTGATCAGGGCATCGAATTATCTATGAGCGATGTTTCAGCGAGAAAAAAATTTTGAGTCTTTGGGGTAGGAATAGTATAGTGCCAAAAAGTGTTCTTCGGCTGCGAAAGCGATATTTCCGAGAAAATGTGAAAAAAAAACGTGCTAGTCTATTCACTATCCTACAGACACGATTTCGAACACATGATTGGGGGTCCGACAAGCATTCGCACTGTAATGAGGTACCCTTGTTGAGGATAGGTATGCTCCTCCTCAATGACCTCGGCAACTTTCCTCAGAGGTAGTCACAGCAGAAATACAAGACACAGTGCAACCGGAGCTAGAACAGGCATTAGAAGGTGTTCATCTCATTTCAAACGACCACTTTGATCTATCATCCTTCCTCAGTGGGGAGAAAATTTCAGGCTGCACTCACACTTCTCACAAGTCGAAAGGTGCAACGACAAAATGATACTCACTGGCTCATTTATGTCGCCAGTATCAATAAGCTGTTGAAACAGCGCTTCAAGCCTTTGAGCATCAGCTTTCATTCGCGATCCTGCTGCAGCTCTCTCCTCGTAGTTTGCGAACGTTAACCGACTGCAAACATATAATTATGGATAACATATAATGGAAAACAGAGGCGTAAACGTAGCTGAAGAGGGATCACCAGGTCGATTCGCTGTCTCGCTTCCGTAACAAAAGCTTGGGCACACAGCATTGACGGCAACAGTCGCCGAGATAGCTTTGCGGAGAACTAATGCTGTCAATTGAACCTAAGCCTAAGAAAGTTTTGACTCCTTTCTCAAAGGCAGTTGGCACGATAAATCCCCTTAGAGGAGTAGCAATAATACGCCTGGCAGGACGGAATTCCGCGACCCTGAGCAGGCGCTGCGTAGCGTCTTTTCTAAGGAAGACACCACTATAAGAGCTAACAACAATAGCCAGTCACTACAACATACCGACCCGGACGGTCTAGGGCTATTGTCAACCGCGACAATGGGTGACTCAGCAATTTGTCGCGTCGTCGGTCGTCTCGCACACTCTCGTCCACGCTGCGTCTCCACTTAGAAAGGCCAGAGCACAGACAGAAGGGGTCCCCGTTGCCGCAATCACCAATTCGCGTGATTATTGCGTGGATAACTCGTAAATCCGGCCTTTCAGAACAGCTTTTGTACTGGACAAACAAAAGAATTACTGTCAAGTTCTAGATTTCCGCAATGCGTTCAACCTAAAAGCGCTTCCTATTGCAAAGCATCTCTGACGAGAGACTGCCGCCGTATTGATATTGTAACTAGTAATAGCGAGCCCCAAGGTAACAAAAAATGTAACACAAAAAACTTCCCACGTGCGGGTCATCATGCCTTTGGTGACCATATTTTCTTCATACCGCGGTTCACAGACTCAAAAATAGAACTAGAAAGCTGTATGGGCTCGCTCCTTCAGAAGCCTCTGATAGAGAAAATAAAGGTAAGTTTTTCACTGAAGGAGTCTGCAGTTTTCGATGCGCTCAGGAATGATTTGCTACGTATTCCACTTTCCGTCAGGTCCGCATAGACACTGGGACTTATAAAGAGATACCTGGAATCACATAAGCGCGCTCATCCCCAGTATTGCGTACTCGCGCAAAATGTAGAGCTTCCTTTCCAGAGCACGAGGCGGATGCTTAAACCGTCCTCCTCTAGGTTCAGACGGTGCAACTTTGAAAGAGTCACGGTCTATGTCAACACATCCATTCGATATGTTATAGACCAACCCTATGGGTAATAAAAACGGTTTACGTCGCGCAATTTACCCGAAAGAGTCCCCAATGCTCACTCTATATATTGTACTAGGTTGGCAGGAAAGTTCTGTCACATTTTTTTCAAACTAGGCTTTCTTTTTATAGAGAGGAGTGTAAGATCAAAATCGTACAGCAGTGTAACTACGGGGTCCTTGCCACTGTTTGAGCACCTCATGGATGCCATCTCTTTACTATGCAGGGAGACACGATGCAAAGTTGGACACCATCTCAACTTCGACTTGAACTTGGGTTATGGAGGTTTTCTCGCCCGCATAACGATCGGATTACGGAAGGGCAACTTGCTATTAGGTCGTTCAGTATGACAATGTCCGTTTTTGAGAGTCAACTTCAGTTTATCATATCTCATACAACGCAAATTACAATCAATCAAAATATGATCCTAAGTTATCAACACATCTTTTGCCATTTTAAAGGTAACTTATTAATTCCATCTCTATAGAAATCTGGGGAGCGAGAGGCAATAAAATCATGAAAGGCACTTTCTACATTCATCATAAGAATTGAATATATTTTCCCTGCAAGAAGTGATCTAAAGCTTGAAAGAAATGGTAATGCTGTAGGTGCTAGGTCGGGAGAGTAAGGAGGATGAACGAGAGTTTCCAAGTCAAAATCCTGTAATTTTAACAAGGTCGAGTTTGCCACATGTGGGCCGAGCGTTGTCCTGCAGTAGGAGCGGTCGGTCTCTGTTAATCATTCTCGGCTGCATAACAGCAAGCTTCTCCATCATTTCCTCCAGCTGTTGACAGTACGCCTCCGCCGTGATCGCCTGACCAGGTCTCGTAAAGCTGTAGTGAATCACTCCTGCGGAGGACCACCAAACTGATACCATAGTCTTCCTCTGGTGAGGGTCCGGCTTCGGCGTAGGTTTTGGCGGTTCCGACTTGTCCAACCACTGGTAAGACCGCGTTCCTGTTATCGAAATGGATCCACTTCTCTTCACATTGTGACGAGACGGTGTAAGAAAGGCTCGCTTTTTTGCCTAGAAGTAAGGAAAGGCAAGCCTCAAGGCGGACCCTCTTCTGACGATCGCTCCAAGTCGTGCACGGTACCCAACGTCCAGCTTCCTACTCTTGCCAATTTGCTTCAAATGAGACGAGGATCGTCACCTTACATACTCCAAACTTTGCCGCTAATTCTCGAGTACTTTGAGTGGATCAGCTTCCACTACGGCTTTAAGCTCATCGTTGTTCAGCTTGCACTCGGGCCGTCCTCTCGACTCATTTTAAGATCGAAGTCGCCGGATTCAAACTTTGCAAACCATCGACGTACTGTTCGTTCGTTAGGGGATCCTCTCCAAAGACGACGGGTGATATTCCGAACTGCTGTGCTGCGGTGCTTCCACGCGGAACTCGTACATCCAAGACAACACGCAATTTGGACTTGTCCATGTCGTTACAAAAACCTTTCTAAAAAAGTCAGATTCAGCAGCCGGAGGTCCACCGAAGGTAAGAAAGAGGGAGGCTGCACCATTACCAAAACTCAGTACCAAGGACTGCCGGAGCGTTTTTGCCTTAGATACGGGCTCTCGAACTTATGCACTTCTGAAAAACGGACATTTCATACTGAACGACCTGATATTAGAAGGGGGGATGTCTGTGCTACACAAGTGCAAGGGGAGAGAGATCAAGCTTCATTGCATGACGGTACGGCTCGAACTTTTTTGGACCAAGTGCGTTGCACTCTTTTGATGAGGGCCGGCTGTGCGAACAAAATTTTTCCTCTGATTCACGATACGCCTTAGATCTCGTAAAACTGCTTTGGGTACGCCTTGATCAAGGAAAGCAGCTTCTTCATCCAGCAGTTCCCGACCCATAGCTCGTTCAAGCTGAGTTTGCAGCTAACCCAAACCTCACTTCGCCATCAAAATGTAGGCTCCCTCGGCTCCCGCCTGAAGAGTCACTGTCGTGGTAAGGTTCCTCGATGGTTGGGGGGCATCGTGCTTATTCAGCTCCATCAATTTTGGCATCTGCAGCTAAACCGCTGGCGTCAGAGTAGTAGGTGAAATAGTTTGGAAGATGTTGGATGGGTCGGGGCTGGTGGTAGCGGATAAAATCCTTGTGCATATTGCAGAGAAGGCAAGACTAATATCTACAGAGATGAGACCATCCTTGTTGTACAGAAGCTTCACATTCCTGTTACCCCTCTTGTAATGAGCAAGTAATTTGAGTTCGAAAATAAGTGACAAAACTTTTCCGCCAACCTAATGTATGACTTGTTGTCGTCTTAGCCTGTATGGATTGTTCACCAATCTCTTTGTGACGTTGTTCGTCACAATACTATATTTCAAACCATCCACATTTTCCCTCAAATCGTATTTCGTTCGTGACTTATCCTCCAAGTGCGTCCATTTAAAGGAGCAAATAAACACACTATGGGTCCCTGAAGTGTTCTCATCCACTTCCAACCCTTCTTGGATGGAATACCTCCACGCGTCTTCTTTCTACGAGAGACCGCCTTGCAGTAGAGGACAGACGACGAGCGTACACGCCCATCTCCCGGCCACGGCCGGTACACGTCACTGCCTCGTCGTCCAATTCTCATAGCTAGAGAAATTTCGGGTTGACATCTGCCCCGTAACCGACCCGGACGCCCACCACGCCTGCCCGCCCACAAGTGGACGACCGTACCTGATGCTCGTACTGGCTCATTTCTGAGGTAAAATATGAAGTGGCCGTAGCTACCGTAGCGGTTACTGGCGATATGCCTACCGAAAACTCGTCTGAAACGCTTTCTGAATCATCAGAAAAGAAGGCTCTTCTTCGCAGGTTTTTGACCGTTTCGCTTTTTCTCGTCACTTTCCACTATGCGGCGCCTGATAGCATTTCAGGCCAAGTACCAAATTATTGTGCCAAGTGCCTTCAAACCTAAGCGGTTAAAGAAAGGAAGTAAAAACACTGCCCGATGCTCCCTTTCCCGTTTACTTGCAAGGCAACTGTGAACCTTGGCGAATCACATTGTTGCGAATGTTAGCTTTGCCCACTGATTATCCCCAACAAACTTTTACCTCACAATAGCATTTGATACTCCATGTTTATAACACATTACCTTATCGGTTTACGTGTCTCCACTCAAAGTTTCAAGGAATCCGATACCGTTACCTGATTGAACATCACTCTGCTATGCAAAGAAACCAAAGGCGCTTCTGAGGCAGCCGATCCGTCTTCAGATGGGAGACGTGCAATAGAATCGTCTGGGGCAGCACCCGCAGCACGCTGCGCGTCGCGCGGCGAATGACTAGCAGCTCACCTACGTGCTTTGCTGCTTTGCGACTGGAGCAAATGATTTACTAAAGCGTACATCCGCAACATTTAGCAGGTTTCATCAATGACTGAAAATCTAATGATGTTTTCTTGATAGTAACATACAATTCTTTGGCGGTTCCACAAAGGCAACTTCAGGAAATAAACAGATATTAACAAAAGGAGTCAGATAAGGCCGTGCTTCTCCTTATGTTTATGTGGTTCACATGATTTGCGCAGTCGCCAGCGTCAATACGGCCAAGTTGGATGGACGGCCAAGTTTTTCTGTGAGCTCCTGTAAAAGATGACAAACCAGAGCAAATGTTAAAGACCCCAATGAATTTCCTGCTCTGTTGAACTTTTTCATACTCTACCTAAAAGCACCGTAACTGAACACAAGGCTCGATCCTGGGTGATATCAATGTTCACCTTCCCTACCCTATTCAAACCGCCATAAGCACGCTTCTTCGTCGCAAGTATGTCGCAGGCCACGCCCACCAGCTACCCAGACGATTCTGTTGCTACACACCCGCAGGGCACATCTTTGTTGGAGAATCCCCAGTAGGAGCGGGGGGGGGGTGTATATGGCCGCGTACCGTACCAGGGTACAGCACCGTTGTGCGAAACCCATGGGGGGTCGTACTTGGCCGCTGGGCAGGGGGAGGGGGTCGTCATCTTAAGGGTCTCAGAGCCGGGCAATGCTTCGGCATTTCAGTTGATAGTGGGAGTGGAGCTATGGATGATAGTGGGAGTGGAGCTATGGAAGTCAAGATGTTAAAAAAATAAAATTATTATGAGTGTGTTCTTTACAGATTTAACTGCTAAGTTTAACAGCCCTCTTTTCATGCGAAATCCCCAAAAATTGGTTTGTACTTGGCCGCGGGGGACGTGGGGAGTATCGCAAAAATAGGCTCGCTAGGCACAAGCAGAACAAAAGTGTTATTGCTAAGTTTAATGGAAGGGATGGAAAGCTGCAGAAGACCCGGTTGTAAGGAAGACTACAAAATGATAAAAAAATTATTAGCAATATAGCAAGAATAAATAAATAAACAAATATCAGTTAATAGCATGAACTCGTATGTAGATGACTAAATAATACGTCTCAAACAGATTCGTGCGTATTGTCCTTTCCAAACCCTAAACAAACATCTGCTTGCATGGATAAAAGCACCTGAAACACCACCTTTGCGTAGGAGCGTAATGCACGGCGCACATTCGGACCAAATCGATCAGTGATAGCCGAGCTTCTCTTTCCATTTGAAGGGAAATATGTGTTTTGAAGAAATACTGAAGTTTCCGTAGTTGCACCCTGACAATGGCACCAGGGAGTCGGATTTTTGAGTGGCTCAGAGGTAGCTTTTTGGTAACCCATCTAAAATATCTCCTGAACTAGCGCTTTCTCCAGGAAACTGGGAAGCATATTGCGAAAGAGAAAAGATAGGGCGGTTCCAAAGACGATTCAAGTCCGTGTGAAATCGCGTTCGAAATTAAGTATTCCTGTGTGAAGCATAAAAACCCGCTGGCCATTTACCCCTAGTCGATCCGAAACTCATCCCAAATATTTCACGAACGGGGGAAACATTCAGAATTGCAACTGCAACTGGGTAGAAACGCAACCGCTAGGACATTGCCGTTGCATTGACTGCTAACCATTCATCAAAAGCGCGGCCCCCTCAAAGAGTATAAACCCCCGAAAGATCCAGAACTTTGGCAGGCCCAACAATCGCCGTCCAATGGAGCGTCGCAACGTCGCGATCGATAATAGCCAAGTATTAGAGATATAACTGCGCCTGGATCTCCATTTTTTTCATTTGGCTCCGCATTTCTCTGTATTTTTCATGTTTCGCTTTGTTTGTGTCGTGCATGTTTTTCATGACTATTCCCCGTCACCATTCGTTGAATGCACATTTGGGGCTGACACGCTGATCTTGGGGCCATTTTTTTCACCAATTTAGCTTATCAATGGTCACCATTAGTCGCTGCTTCGATTGTGTCCTTGTTACAAGTTGCATGTCGTACATGGTTGTCGGATGACGAGTTTTTTTTTGAATCCTAAAAACAAAATTGCAGGCAGTGCGAGGCTGTTATTCAGCCTCATATTTGCATGAGGCTGAAACAGCCTATTATTGCATGGATTTTAGAGCAGAGTCAGCCTTTCGAAAATCCAGATTCCATTTCAGGAAGCCATTTTGTGGTGAATATGCATCTGGTTGTCAGTTAGAGCAGGAGGGGGGTCCTAACAAGACCCTCTTCGAGGGGGGGGGTCGTACTCACACCGCCATTTCGCACATCCCCATGCTGTACCCTAGGTCGTACTTGGTCATTGTTGAGAGGGGGGGGGGGTATTTAAGTTTTGGCATTGTTGTCATTTTCCTGTTTGACTGTTTCATGCGTACTATATACCACCCCCGCACGACAGCAAAATTTTTGGGAGAAAGTAGGAAAGTTTTTGGGAAATTTTGGAAAAAGCGGCAGAAATTTGGTGAAAATCTAAGAATTGGTAGAAGAGGGGGGGGGGTCGTACTGTCTCGCAGCTTTTCCTGTTTGACAAGGCTATTTACCCCTCTCCCCCCGCTTCGATGAGGAGGGACAGAGGGCCGGAGGGGGGGGGGGTCGTGCGGCTAAAATCCTTAACCAGTGATGTGCCCTGCAGTCCCCAGATCAGGATACACCATCGTTAGGGAATTTCGAACGGGGTTACGAACGCTTGGGAAGGGATCGTAGTATTTCGCCTCGAGATTCCCTTCTGATTGTTGATTTTTTTTCCGTCGCAACAGGCTCTATGTATGATACCTTTTCCACCACCTTCGCCTGCAGTTTTCTATTTGTTGGTGTGGAAAATAGTTCGCAGAAGAGAACACGGGGGGTCGTATTCTGGAGAGAATCTTGGTCTCATCATATTTCCTGCCGCGAATGCTTCACAAAAGCATACTAGTACGACTGAAAGCAAACTGCATGAAAGCAAACCTCTATGGAAGAAACGCCACTAGTGAATGGATAGCCGTTTCACTTGGCTCCCTTCATACTCAGGCATATGGCTCGTTACTTTGCAATCTTTTCAGCTCATTTGACTAAACTCATTTACTAACATTCGCGACCTCACCGAGTGTCTATCGCCTTCAGGTACTCCCCAACTATTCTGAATTGTAGATCCATCAATAATGCGCATCGTGTGGCTGGACGGAGATGACGATGATCAGCATAGTAGTCTTGTACAGTCATACATATGGTCTCAACTGCCGAACATCCAACAATCCTGGTTGAAAGTAATGTTCAGTAGGATATTGTGACGTTCAGTAGGACTCATTGTCATCTTCCTAATAGGGATAAGCTTTAATCGACTACACTCACCATTTCCTCGAGAACAGTTCAGATAGATGCGGAGTTAGATCCTCACAAATCTCTTCCAACAGGTAGTTCACTCTGAAACTTGTTGATCTTTAACATCATGTCTTGCAATGCTGTCACTATTGGAGTACTTCGTGACAAAATCGCGCATTGTGATGAAGCGCGCTCCACCTCTAGCTTTTGTGCCGGTCGAAAGAAACCCTACTTTGAACGTAATTAGTTTTGTAGCTATCGAGGACAACGATGAGGTGGTGTTTGTGAGTGTAGCGAATTCGTGCAACTAAATCGCCCAAGTTGCGAAGTATGAAGCCGTGATCAAAACTGGTCTCGATGTCAATCTTAGCAGCACACTTCATGAAAATGTGATCAAGTCCCACATCCCATATCTGATCCCGCAATTCTCGGCTTGAATCTAGCAAGGTAGTACCAACGAACTTGGTCGATAAGCAAGCAGGCAGACGTCCATTCGGAAGCGAACAGACGGTGCCTCCTGATGATGAAAACAAAGAAAATCCCACTCATCAAAAACACCACCTGAAATATGCACAGCTATGGTCATTGGATTCATAAATATCGAGGGTGGTCACCTTGGTGAGTCAAACCAGGCCGACTGTCGTCTTGGATGAATGGGCTGAAAAACCCCGCATTTCAAGATAGAGCCCGCAAATAGAAATAAAGCTGCAATAGGGATAGCAAGACGCCGAGAAACTCTGTAAAGGATAAAGTCTTCGCCGATAACCAATCCCTTATTGGAATTCGGCACACATTCTACTTCCACTTGAATCGTAGTGGCTCACCGAATGCATGTGGCCTATGCAAGAATCGCGAGGCCCAGCCTATGTACAAGTTAGCGTTTTTATCCTCACAGACGAATGTCGTAGCAATTTACCGTTCGCGGAGGGTAAAACCTCTTGGTTGGCCTGAACGGAAGCCGTTCGAGAAACACAGTAGTGAAGAAAACAAAAAAGAAAGAGGCGCGGGGGCAGCAAAATAGTACGAGAAGAAGAAAAACATCACAGATGTTAAAAATAAGTCTCTCCAAAACAAGTTTGTATAAGATGATAGAGAAGTTGGGTGTGGTCGGATGAGATCACCGTACAGTGCCGCTGCGGTCTACGTGGGCGCCGCAAATCATCCCAGCTGACTTCTGAATGACAACATTAACCATGCCTAGGTTCCTTGGGGGTACCACGTCATTATGGGTCGTTATACACACAGTTGATGTCGGTGCAATCAGTCGAGGCGGTTTCAGGGGATGGCATCGGAATGGGACGATCCGAGACGTTTTTACCACTAGTTTTCTCTTGCTGTCACGGGTGTGTACACTTAGTTATGTCGACTAGGAAGAATCACCTCGCACTTCGCTACCTGCAAGGAAGGCGAGGTGCGAGGTGAGTCTTAGGAAGACTCAGTGGAGGGAGAGACTTCGCTCAACTTACTGCCGACCTCTCCTTGTTATGCCCGCCCAAGAGAGCACAATAAGATAGATAGCAAGAAAACTACTTAGTTTAGTTCATAAAAAAGGTACACTGATACGATTGGAAAAAGGAAAAATCTTATCTAGGCACCTTCTTGGAATAATATCAGGGAAAGAGCGGGCTGAAGTATAGTGGAAGTGGCGAATGCGTGATTAGCGACTTGAAAAGCCGAGTTATTGAGCATTGTAGGCATGCATTGGTTGCTCTAAGTCAAGGTGCTGACGCAGCGAAAACAGTTCAAATTTTGTGAAGTGCTCGGTCAAGCAACCTGTCTCTAGAACTGCTTAAGATCGGTCCGAGATCTCACAATTAGACCTCGCCCCGGATGCCCACTTGTGCTCAATAAGCAGCGATTGCATATAGAGCTCGTTGAGAATGTGGTATTTTGCGATCCCCATCAGTTCCTCATTATCTGATGTAGATATTCGTGAACAAGAGGAATCAGTGCGCATTGCCTGAGCTCAAATGGCGTCCAAGGTAAGTTTTTGTACAACGACGAGATTAAAATTTTTGAATCTTTCAAAGCAATTTCGAAATATCGTAGGATGCACCGCTTCATGGCTAAACACTACGGAAAGCTTTGGCGATCTTAACCTGTTGATTAACTACAAAAATGAGAGAATTCACAAAACAATCACTTTTGTGAACTGATCAGTCCAAGTTAATTACTTAAACCTCAATTGAAGTTGAACTATTCAAAGAACCAAACATGTTGCCTTGTAGAGCAAAAGATTCCCTGTCCGACAGTCTAAGACGGCGAATTAATACTGCTCATGGATCTCAAGCCATTCAATGAGCTAGCAGTGTTGGTGAGAGATGACTCAGCAGTGCGGCCAATTAAGGCGGCTCAGAGATGACCTCATAACGGCTTCGAAAGAAGTTGCCTACGACAATGTTGAAATATATACTGCCGATTTCACTGACATGTTAACAAACTTGGAACACAGCCTCATTATCAGGAATATGCAACAGCTTATGCGCATCTGCTTCAAAAATGCCAATAAGGCTTCACTGCTAGTAATGGTTACCATGTTCTTTACTCACAAGGGAACCCCAACAGGTCGATCCGGCCATTTAAAATGAGATGTATACGTGTGGACGTGTCTTGAGCCGCTGAATCTGAATCTGCCCTCCGATCTTGCGGAACGATTCTCTGAAGGGAGTTACGGACCATTTAATCTTTGCTGTGTTTGCACAAGCTGACCAGGAAAGGCCAACAGGTCAGCCCGGCCATTTGCAACGAAATGTACATCATTGTACTCACCTTGCCACGATGAACACAAGATTATCTTTAAAATTTGCGGAACGATTCTCAGAGCGGAGATGTGAGGTTTTTCTTTATTGCTTTTCTTCTTCCGGGCGCGCCAGCGCCAAAGCGTTAGCACCTGTAGCGCAACTCACAGCGCTCTTCGCGCAAAACAGGTATTATATTCGTGTTCAGGGGGTCAAATAACTCCTAGAGACGTCACCCCAGCGGAATCCGAGGTTCTAACTCATTTTCGAGAAAATGGGTTATGAATAGCTGTTGCTGACTGATAGCTAAAGCGATACTACGACTACCGTACTGATGATGACTGGTTTTCCAACTGAAATACCACTTCATGTGCCTTTTCCCAAAGACATTACCCGGCTTACTTATTCTTGCCGTTTGCATTATCGTCCTCTTTACCACGGGGTAGTTCCATCTCGAGACCATTCACCAACGGTAGGTGAACTCCCCTATGCTTTCGATTACCCATGAAACAGCACACATTTTCCAAGTTAAGTGGAAATATCAGATTCGGCTAGAAATTTGTCCCCAGGGGTAGTATTGACCGCTGGACAAAATAGGTGATCGGATTTCATTGCAAACCCTTGTGACTATGTCGGCTTCATCCTTCGTATAAAAGTTTCAAGAGGAACCCTACATGGGGAATCGCCCGCCTTTCGTTGGCAACTATTCAAGAAATTAGACGAAATGGCCAAATAGAAATTTCGGAGGGCTCATACCAAGTGTTTTGAATGAAAAGCAAAGACTTCGATAGCCAAGGATTCCAACATCCGACCTCGTGTCTCTGAAGCAATGCACTTATCCACTAGGCCATCGGCGGCTTGCCGCATGCAGTTATCCTTCTCAACTTGAGCAAACGGAGCTAAGATTAAATGGTCCGTAACTCCCTTTGGAGAATCGTTCCGCAAAATCGGAGGGCAGATCTGGATTCGGCGGCTCAAGGCACGTCCATATTTATACATCTCACTGCAAATGGCCGGATCGACCTGTTGGGGTTCCCTTGTCAGACGGTAGAGCAAATAAAAGCATTTACAGATATTACAAAGCTACTGACTTAATATATCTTATCGATTACTTACTGCGTAACAGTTTTTGTATTTTTGCTGGTAATGTATTCAATCAGACTAAGGATGTTCCACAAGGAGGCAACTTCAGCCGGCTGTTGGCAGACCTTGCAGTGTCAATCACGGAGTGCTTATACAAAGTGCAATAGATTCAATGCTCGTAAATTGCTCATTCCATATAGATTTGGATGATCTCCTAGTCATACATAACCAGTCTGAAGTCGATGAACAACTCGCTGAGGTCTATAGAAATACTCTCCAGTTGAAGAAGACACACACAACTGAGCTATACAGTAACTATTTGGACTTAACGATCAATATAGTAGACGGTCAAATTACTACTGGTTTATATAATAAAACAGATGACTTTCACTTTAAAGTGATTAGATTCCCACGCAGTGATTATCAAATATCTCCACTAACAACAAGGCTTCCGTTATATACACAGAAACCCTTAGGACAGCCAACACCTGCACTTGTTCTGATACGTTCATAAGAAGGATATCGGATATGGTAAGAATGCTTTATAGCAATGTTACAGTGAGGACTTTATTATGGCTAGCATAGTGAAGAGCATTTACAGAAATAAACTTATATGTTACAGATACTCTATTACGAATGATTACGATAGCATAAGCAGATTAGTCCGAGGTATTCTCAGTGGCTTTTTCGTTTAAATTGGTGTCTATGTAATACAATTTTTTTACCTGCATGTGTCGTGTAGTGTTTTCGAATAATTATAAAGTAACATCAACTTGTAGTCTGTTTTTCGTAATTACGATGTCCTGCTCACGTTATCCAATCAATTAGCATTACTTAAACCTCTCAGTCTCTATCGTTTTCAACTTTATACCTTATAAACTTGCTGCAACTGATTTTTTTCTTCCTTTCCTTACTGAAGAGCACGGAAGGAGCAATACGCTTTTGCTCCGCTTCCGTCTAAGGGCACGTGTGAAACGGAAGCTGAGCTATCTCACCCTCTCAATAATTCTCATTTATTAGATTTTAAAACATAGTTCATTAATTATTCTCAGTTTCAAAGATTTTATTCCCACAGGCGAGTATGGCGAGGTGCTAAGTGAGTTCAACCTAAATCAAGTGACACTCCCATCGATCACTAACCAATCAGTGCCGGCAGGCCGAAGTTGACTACTTGACGGATAATTGGTACAACCACATCTAATCACACTTGGCAGCGAGACAGCTTTAATGAGGTGCGAAAAATTGGCGCCTGCGAAGTGACCTCATTAAAGGAGCGGTCCGCGATGACCTATGAAAATGCAAAAGTGGGAGGCTAGCGCGGGCCGCAGTGGACAATCTTGAGCCAGTTTTGCAGCCGAAAGTCGTGAGGTAAAGGAGTTATGATGCAAAGTTGTTCAGTGACACCTCCCTTTTACCAATGACTCCGCCTCCAGACTCCGCCTTCAAAGCCCTCCTCCCTGCTACCGCATATATAGCATGCAAGGGAGATGCTCCGTAGTCTCTTGCGGAGACGTAGGACCTATTAGGAAGAATAAACCAATTGGATGCAATTCAACATGCGGTTTTTCGGCGTTTTACATGGAGTCCCCTTTGGCATTTTCTCTTTACAGACGAGTGACTTGACAAGATGTCTTCCTTTTTTCATCAATAAACCACTAAACCACGGCTCGCCCGCTAGCGCCGGCGCGCCTCCTTCTGACACGGCCCGGCTGCGCCGGGCGGGAGCGGCTCCGCCGCGCGTATTTTCTCTCGCATATTTCTAGACTCAACTGATATCCTCCTTTTTTTTCTGTACTCCACATTTTTCCGGTGTCTGGAGTGTTCTGGAACCCTTCTCCAGAATTTCTGTCTGGCTCCGCCCACCTCGGGCTGGCCCCGCCCACAATATGTACACCCCACATTTCTCAATCGGCGACCCCTGCTGACCTGAATTCACTTTATTCCGGTCTTCGGAGTGCTCTGGAACCGCTTTACAGACTTTTGTCTGACTCCGCCCACCTCGGAGCAGGTTCCGCCCACAGTGTTTTTGCCCCACAATCCTCAGCGGTGACCCTCTGCTGACCTTAGTCCACTTTTTTCTGGTGTCTGGAGTGTTCTGGAGCCGAGCTACAAACTTTTAAAAAGAATACCCGGCGAATCAGGGCAGGCTCCGCCCACTGTGGGCGGGTCTCAACAAACTTTGAGCGTGCCCTATATTCGCAGATATTTACATTCTACATTGATTCTTTTGCGACTTCTAAACACTCTCGCGAACCGGATTACTGAATTTTGCGAGAAGCACCGCCCACCTTGAGTACTCCCCGCCCATTTTGCGATAGTGTCTGAGATAGCCTGGCGACTCCTTACTAACCTTATTCCCCTTTTTCCATCTTTAAGCTGCTCCGGAAGCGAATTATGAACATTTTTGTGCGGAACCCCAAACTTTCGGCGAGTGTCCCGCCCACTGTGGGCGGGGCTTCCCATAGGTTGAGTGTGCTTTTTATTTTTGTCCCATGCCCTACCCATCCCCACCTTGACCCAACCTCTCCAGGTCGTTCTTCAGGTCGAACCGAATTTCCGGGCAGACAAACAAACTTATTAGGTTGTCCGGAAAGTTCTGCACGTTTTGTGTTACTATTTTTTTGAACATTCATTGCTGATTAAGAACTCATTCTCCTTGCGTCTCAATAGTACGTCCTGAAGAGAATTCTTTGCGCTATCTGATGGTGTAGCTGCCGTTTCAGCACTGCTTGATTAACCCCCTTTTTTAAGATTTTTTCCAAGCATGTGAAAAGGGCATTCGGACGATTTTTTTCTTCGACTATAAATTGGGGCAATCCGCAATCGAAACAGCTCAACAAATTAACCAGGTGTGGGGGCCCAATAGTGCTAGAGAAAGCACTGTGCGGCAATGGTTCAACAAATTTCGTTCTGGAGATTCCAGCCTTGAAGATGAACCTCATAGCGGTCGATCTAAAGCAATATCTGACGAGGTTTTTAGGGGGATTTCGGAGGCTGACCCATCCCAAACAGTTCGAGAGATAGCAGAAGAGCTATGCCTTGGCAAATCCACTGTTGCTGATGGTCTGGAACGCATTGGGAAGGTGAAAAAACTCGACAATTGGGTGCCCCACAATCGGAGTGACCGGCAGGAATCGGCACGTCTCGAGGTTCCTTCTTCACTGCTTTTGCGCAAAAGAATTGACCCGTTTTTGAACGGATTTGTTACCTGTGATGAAAAATGGATCATGTATGATAACAGGAGACGTTCCGGACAATGGTTGGATTCCGACGAACTACCGTGGTAATTTTCGAAGCCGAACCCTCACGAAAAAAAAATTCTGGTCTCAATGTGGTGGTCATCGGCTGGTGTGATCCACTATAACTTTTTATCACCAGGCCAAACCATCTCAGCAGAACCCTACTGTCAAGGAACCGACGAAAATGTACCGAAAAATTTTGTCAACTGCAGCCAACACTTATGAAAAAGAAAGGGTACCGATTCTTTTGCATGACAACGCCCGCCCACACGTTTTCAAAATCATTACCCTTAAATTGAAAAATTGGGGGTTGAGGTTCTACCTCAATCGCCATATTCTTCACTACCACCTTTTCAAACATTTTCAATACTCCCTTGCTGGAAAATACCTCATCAGTCAGGACCAAGCAAAAAAGCCTTCGTGGATTCCGTGAACTCTCGACCACCCATTTCCTTTGATGGGATTTCTCGACTGCTGTACATTGGCAAAAGTGTGCTGATTCGAATGGTGCTTATTTGGATTAAAACCGAGAAGTTTTAAAAAAGTTATGATCGTTAAAGTGAAACACTCGGAACGTGCAGAACTTTCCGGACAACCTAATACAAACAAACAGAAAAAGCGCTTTATGGGGTGATGAGCCCCTGATCGCGGACGGTGCCTTCAATGAGCGAGGGCTGAGAGGTTAATTAGGTGCTGTTGTACCAGTTATGGCTAACCCTGACTACTCGACGGATAATTGGTACGACCACTCCTAATTAAGAGGTAGCTCACACTTGGCAGCGAGACAGCTTTAATGAGGTGCGAAACTTGTCTCCAGCGCCAGCAGTCCCTGGGCAGCAGCCCTGCCGAACCGTCGGGAAGACTCCTCTATGCGTATGGATTTGATCGCTCATGCGCTTAGGTCAAAAAATGCTTAAATTAGCGCACAAAATTACTTCGTCCACATCAGGTTCCACAAGGTAAGGGATGGGGCTGATCACTAGTTACTCCATGGATTTGGTAATGATTACAATGCTTGCAATGCAACAAAAATTGTCGAACATGTAGTATCACAAAAACGGAGAACATCATCATATCACATGTTACAGGCTTGCACACAAAACATATAAAGAAACAGATACCAATTGCAATAAAAAGAACGTAATATACTGTTTAGCATGCAACGGATGTTGGGATGACTACAAGGAAACTGAAAGAAAGAAACGGAGATTTTATAACCAACGCTAAGACACAAAAGATACATACGCAATAAGGGCTTTTCTGTACAAGTGCTAGACTCTCAGACGGCAAATGATGAAACTACTCTTCTAGAAAGAGAGTGTTTTGGATTAAACTGCTTATGACACCATATCCTTTCGGGATGAATGATAACATTAAAGGTTATGGAAATATCAAGTGTGGACAATCCTCTCCTACACAAGAGTAATCTCCCGTTCTTTTCGTTGAGGATTACGAAGCGAAGAAGTAATAGAGGAAGAAGAACTAACAGAAACAAGAAAGGAATCACCTATAATAGGATTATAGGAGAAGTTACTAGCAGTACAGAAACACTCAAGCCTATACAATACTTCAGACTACTTAAAAGCCTTCGTAAGGGAGAAATCAACAAGATTATCAAACTCTCTATGCCTGTGGATTTTCTACAGACTGTCAATAACAAAGCGAAGTATTTGATATTTTGCTTGTTGGCTTACTTTCACCATGGTTCAACCATAAGAGGAAAACCCAGAAAGAACTTTCATAACATTGAAGTCAGCTTCAGAAGCAGGATATTCAATGATGAAATTTCAATTCACGTACTGTCAAGGAAATATTGCTTAATGGTAGTGATTGTGACTTTACACCCACTGGAATCATTTATTACAACATAACACAGTGGCTAATAAAACATGCAATTATAACAAAGTATTAAAGAATCTCGACAACGAAAAACTGAAGCGGATAATCACTAGTGACTGTATCTGTAATTCAGACGATGTGCAGAAATATATAAACAGCAAGCATGGACACATTATTACAGGCAATATGAATCTGTTGAAGGAAAGAGAACTCAGGAGACTCATGATGAAAGGAACGAAATATAGAATAACATAGGAATTACAAGGCAAGAAGTTAAAACCATTTATGAGGATATGTCACGATGTTGCTTTTTACTGTAAAATTAGTTATGTTCTCCGTTTTTTTCTTCCTTTATCACTCTAAGTTCCTAGGGACGTAAGCCGAATCAATCGATATGCGACTCGGACGCTCGGCGAATCGACGTCTTGTTTCCCGCCAAGTGTGACGTCATCATTTAAACGGACCGATGGCGAGCACTTCCGGCTCCGCTCCTTCGAGCCGTATATAAGGGTCGGCTATTGCAAAGAAGAGTCAGTCCAACCCTAGCGTGAGCCAGGAGGTAGTGCCATCGGACACTACGGTTCGAATAAACACTTACATCAATCAGTTGTCAGTTCGCCTCCACGGTTCGGAGCACCACCCGTGACTTGGGGGCCGAAACAAACCGAATCGAAGTCGATTAGGGTATCCGCCTCCTAGGCCGCCAAGACCGGCTAAGGCCCTGTTTACAGTCAGGAAGTACACTGCCGCTGATAGGCAGTGTACTTCCTGACTGTAAACAGGGACCCGTCACGTGGTAATCCGTGTCGGAGCCTGTCATTGTTGATCGGGGAGTGTACACTGACTGTAAGCGGAAGGATTCGCGGTACCGTTCGAAGCGTGTCTATATGCATTCGAGTAGCGAACATCAACTATTGCAGATAGAATGATGGCAGAGGAATCAGGACTAAGTCCAGCTGACTTGGAGCAAATGCTCCTGAGCGACGTGACCACAGCAGAGCAGCTGTCGGCAATGAGAAAATGGCTGGATAGCCTGTTGAAAAAGATTGATAGCCGAACGCTAGTGGCACACAGGTGCGCGTTTCAATAGAGGCTGTCGCAAAGACACTAAAGGTCCGCGTGAGATTCCGACTGAATTAGTGCAAGGAGTTTCGACGAGGTCGACTAAACAGCTCGAGGAGGCAGCAAGCTCAAAGATAGATGAGGAGTGTATTCTCGCTGAGCGGGAGCTGGAAAAAAGGAGCTGGAAATTGAAAGTCGAGCATTTAAAGCCGTGGTGTCTGAAACGCTCTGGTGGTTTTGAGCGCTAAGGCGTGGGAAACTCACGTAGCACTTTCACCGAGAAAGCTAGATAAGCCTGAAAAAGAAAAGGCTGGTACCGTGAAGCATTCTAATGCTCTTTACAGGAGCCTCGTCAGCCTGCTACAGCAGAATGCAACACAAGTGCGCCGCCGACGAGGTACGAACAACCGAACATCGGTGATTTAGACAACGTCGAATACCACCTGGATGTCGATCCAGTGGCGGTGGTGCAAGGTAAGACCCTTCGGTAAGGCCGAAGGCCCGCAAGTCTCAGCGGAAAAACTGAGAGTACCTACCTGCAGCAAGTACGACCGAGTGGAGGCCGAGGACCAGGGATTCGAGCCAATCGTCGTCGATTCCGTGCCGAAGCCGAAGTGAGTCTTTCCACTTCGATAATGCTATGGAGTCCATATTCGCTGCTATGGCCCTACTCGAAGTGGAGGT
Source organism: Cooperia oncophora (assembly GCA_036418165.1). Lineage (NCBI taxonomy): Eukaryota > Metazoa > Nematoda > Chromadorea > Rhabditida > Trichostrongylidae > Cooperia > Cooperia oncophora. The sequence goes on from MU911969.1 coordinate 25,727, forward strand.
GTATAGTGACCCTCAAGGAAAAGGATTTGACGAGTTCGTCATGAGGTTCACGATGAAATACCAGAGCCTTGGGTCACGGAATGACCTGCTCACCCAACTGTTACTCTCTAAACTGCAAGGTTACCCGAAAGCGGTAGCGGAAGCCCTACCGAAGCTCGTACGAAAGGGGAACTCCGAAAACTTTGTGGGAGCCCTGCGAAAAGTTCAAAATGGACAAATTCAGCGACGCAGATGAAGGCGTATTTGGATCTGAAACACCTTAAAAACGTGGAGGCGTGACAGAATTCTGCCGGGAACTAGAAAGACTGTCAAGAGAGGCTTATCCAGATGCATCGGAAGAAGAACTGTCCCGCACAAGGGCAGGTGAAGTGGCGAGCCAGTTAACCAACTGGCCCGAATACCTCACTTTTTTCACGACAATGGAGATAGCTGCAAAGGAGCAGGCGTATGATATGGTGAAGCCATGGCACAAAGATGTGAAAGAAGTAAGCAAGTAGCGGCTGCAATGCGTAATGCCATGGAAGATCATGCTCGAAAGAGCCAGGACGGTAGGATACGCAAAGGTGATCGCAGTCACGATGCTCGGCAAGTCCAAAACACTGTGAATACACTGGGAGGTGCAAGCATTAAGCTTGATGTCCGCGATGCGACGGCTCAGCGGAGACCCGTCGGGAAGTGTTTAAATTGCAACCGGCAAAGACATCTGAGAAAGGATTGTACGATGCCAAAGAAGAACGCTACTGCCATTGAAGAGCTTACTAAATCGGCTCAGCAAGCAGAGCTGGCGAGAATTTTTACTTCGTCCTTGAGGAAATGGATATGTGGAGCAGTAGAGGTCGACAACAAGTGCGAATTGGTCAGAGAACAGAAGACAACGGAAGTTCATCTTCTGGGCACTCCATGCGGGGCGTTGTTGGACACTGGCTCGAAAATCAGCATTATGCCACTGCAAGTACTCCAGATAGCATTAGAGTCCGGCTTTGACTTGGATGCCGATGTCGAATAAATTCCGTTGGATCACTAAAAGCACGTATTCGATGCTTCGGGCAACAGAATGTCCTTCAAAGGAGCGATCAGACTGACGCTGCAGATGAGCGACGGTAAGAAGCAGCAGATTGCCGCCTTCGTCATGGCTGGAGGAGACGGAATGTTGGTGCTTGGGACAAATGCACTGCGACCACTGGGACATGACCTCACCCAGCGAAACTGCTCAGAACCTGTGACGCTACCTCGGATCACGGGGAAAGAAAGCATGTCGGAAGAGTCAACCACCCTGTTCTCTCTCAGCTACTGCTGCGAAAAGGATGTACATACCTCCAGGACAGTCAAGATCGGTACCTATTCAATGCAAAGGCCTCAGTCAAGGAGGAATGTTCCGGTCTCGGGAACACTTACTCCCTGATGGCGTATGAGAAGGCGGAGAGAAGGCAGTTGAGAAGCCGGTAACAAACACTTTTCCAGGAGCAGAGATCTTCCGACTAGGGAAGGAGGTAGAAATCCTCGAACCCGCGGAACTCGTGGAAGTCAAGCCAGTCACGTCCAGGAAAACCATAACACAGAGGGAGAGAGACCCAGAAAAAAAAGCTGTCATCGGTGATTGTGTCTCCAAAAGAGTGGTTTGTTTCAGGACGCTGATAGTGAAGGGCCATTCGCTGGATTCACTGCAGAAATGCAGTGCGCTCTCGATTCCAGATCAGGAATGGTGGGGAGGCGGGCGAGATGCCTTCAGAAGGAATATAGGCTCAAGCCTATTGTCATTACGTAGTGGAAAGGCTACTGGGTGGACCTGGCTTTCTAACAGAGCAGCAGTCCTCGGAAGGGGCGCTGACGTCAGGCTAGGAGGATTGGTCCCGCGGAAGAGATAGGAGATTTAAGTTCGGGGGAAAACGCCACCAATTCGTCGAAGGAGGCGCGGACATAGAGTCGAGACGACTCTTTGTTGTGGCGGGGCATGTCACGATGTTGCTTTTTATGTGAAATTGGTCAGTTCTTCCGTTCGTTCTTTATTCTTCCTTTATCACTCTAAGTTCCTAGGGACGTGAGCCGAATCAATCGATATGCGACACGGACGCTCATCGAATCGACGCCTTGTTTCCTGCCAAGTGTGACGTCACCATTCAAACGGACCGCGAGCACTTCCGGCTCCGCCTCTTCGAGCCCCGTAGTTATGTTTCATGAAAGATATGGGAATAAGCTAAGACGATTCTAATGGCATATTGGTATATGGGGATAGCAATCATATGAATTTGTCGGGTAACAGATATCCATTGATACTGAAACACCAATTCTTCTGCGTAAGGAATTACCTCAATATAGAAATTGATGCAGATCTACCAACTATATATGCACTGCATAAATTGCATAAAGATCCAATCAAGTTCAGATATATACGGGCGCACATAGCAGTAGCATAAAACCACTAGCCAAAGAACTAAATGTTATTTTCTAACATTTTGAAAACCATTTCATGAACTATGCAGAAGTAATGCAAAACCGAAACCGAACGATTAGGACTTAGTCGATAAACAACATCAGTATAAGTCAGGAGCTGAATATATTACCAATATTGCCTACGGCAATGTAAAAATATATTCTGCCGATTTCACAGACATGTTTACTAACTTGGAACATAACCTCGTTATCAGGAATACGCAACAACTTATGAGCATTTGCTTTAAGAACGCTAATAAGGCATTTATTGCTAGTGACGGTTACTATGTTTTTAACACAGACGGTCAAACAATTAAAAGCAGCTACAGATACTACAGAGCTACCGACTTAATATACATATCTAATCGATCACCCATTACGTAACAGTTTCTGTATTTTTGCTGGTAATATATTCAGACAGACCAAAGGTGTTCCACAAGGAGGCAACTTTAGCCCGCTGTTGGCAGATCTTACGCTGTTAGTCATGGAATATAATTATGCAAAGTGTAGACTTCACATTGCTGAACCTAACTGTTCATTCCATCCTACTATAATATAATCCGCTACAGTATTGTCTCGTAAGTTGTGTGTGTGTTGTTTTGTTGTGTTTGTGTGTGCGTCTCTCTGTCTGTCACGAAATTCATAGCGAACGTCGCAGAAAAGATAGGACGACAGTTCCAAGAAGTGATAAGAAGTTATATACGTGCAGACTGGGAACATTATTGATGGGTGACAGGGAATGATAGCAGCTGATAAGATTCGATAAGGGGCCTTAGAATGGGAGGGTGACCGAACCCATAGTGTGGGACACAGTAACAGTGGGACATTGGTTCCAAGGTATGATATAGGACGTGAGACAGGAAAATTATTGATGGGTGACAGGGAATGATAGCAGCTGATAAGATTCGATAAGGGGCCTTAAAAGGGGAGGGTGACCGAGCCCATAGTGCGGGACACAGTAACAGTGGGACATTGGTTCCAAGGTATGATATAGGACGTGAGACAGGAAAATTATTGATGGGTGACAGGGAATGATAGCAGCTGATAGGATGATAAGGGGAGTTAGAATGGTAAGGTCACCATACTTATAAAGCGGAACACAGCATCAGCTAGGCTTTCATTTCAGAAAATGATATAGAGTTGGAGATGGGGACACGGCACGTGAGGTGATAACAGCTGATAGGAGCTGATAAGGAACGTGCCAATGCTGTTCGGTCAAATTGCTGGAGCCTTTACACTACCAAATTATAGAGTTTCAGTGATAGGGACATTGATAACGGGTGACAGGATCTTATCAATCGATAAGAAACGATAAGGGGTCATTATCATTACCTCTCTTACACTATACCCCTAAGTATCAAAGGCTCAGTGTGCATACTTTTCCTTCAGCCATCACTTCCCTGATAGCCTTAGAAAATGAACTCATCCTACCATATAATGCCGATGTCGACGAGCGGGGGGGGGGGTATGTAGTTCGCCTGAAACGGGAATCTCAGGGAAATTTGTGGAGAACCGAAAAACACTTCAACAAAACAAGCGGATCGCATGCTAAATGAAAGCAAAGCGTTCGTCGGTAGGTATTCCGGTGCAAGTAATGGAAACGAAATCTGCTATTTCACTAGGCATTCATATTGCGCTGTATTGGCCGACTACATATTGTATCTATCTACAGGTTTATGTAATTTAATGGCGTCGTGGCGCGGACTACGCCGCCGCTGTAAATAGAAGCCCGTGCTGTGTTGTGCGGGATCGTAAACCTTACTCTGTCTGTTACGATTCGACTACTATAGCGCCTTATTAGCAGCCCAAAACCGAAAAAATTTCGTTAAAATTATGGACCCGCCTGGCGAAGGCAGGCCAGCTTGGCGAAGCCAGGCCAGCTCGGCGAAGCCGAGCTCAAGAGGAGGACAGCAAGGCGTGAGCCGTGCGATCCGACTGGTATAGATATATGGATGATCTCCTGGTCAAACATAACCAGTGTGAAAGTGAGGTCGATGAGCAACTCACTAAAGTCTATAAAAAAGCCTATAGTTAAAGAAAACTCACACAACTGAGATAGCCTGTAATTATTTAGACTTAACGATCAATAAAGTAAGCGGTAAAATTATTACTGTTCTATATAATAAAACAGATGACTTCAACTTCAAGGTGATTAGATTCCCACACAGTGATTCAAATTTCTCCTCTAACAACAAGGCTTCCGGTATATACACAGAAACCCTTAGGATAGCCAACACTTGCACTTATTTTGACACGTTTATAAGAAGGATGTCGGATATGATTAGAGTGCATCGTAGCAATGGTTACAGTGAGGACTTCACATAGTTAGTATACTTAAATGTATCTATAGAAATAAACTGATTTGTTACAAATACTCTATTACAAATGATTACGGGAGTAAGCAGATTATTGCGAGGTATTTTCAGTGGCATTTTCATCTAATCTGGTGTCTAGCATCTCATTTTCTTCTAACTTCCTGTGTCGTATAGTATATTTCGATCGTTATAAAGTAACATTAAGTTATAACGTCACATTACAGATAGTTGTAGCCACGATTTTACTCACGTATTCCAACTGACTGACTTGATCTTCTCGGTCTTTATCATTTTCTTATAAACTTTCTGCAACTTTTTTTCTTCCTTTCTGATGAGCAGGAAGGAGGAATATGCTTTTGCTAGGCACCGTCTAAGGGCGCGTGCGAAACGGAAGCTGAGCTATCTCTTTGCTTTCGACCCCCTCCAATGATTGGTATTCATTAGATTTTACAACATGATCCATTATTTTCATTTTCAATGATTTTTCTTGTTGCCTGCGAAGCGACCTCATTAATGAGAGGGCTGAGAGGTCATCTTGTTATCCACATGTTTTCATAATAAGTGAGGGATGATCAATAAAATGAGGAACAAGGTTAATGAAATATGAAGGGATATTCTTTCCTTCACAATAATATGCCATTCAAGGGCTCAATCTATTATGTATACTAATAGTTCACGAACCGGTCCCACTTAACTAACCGCTCTCGATACACTATTTAGAAAATTCTTGCAGAAAGTTAGCTAAGAGCTCGCCCGATGCCCTGTTCCCGAGCATGGCACTCACGTCCGACCACGGCGCAAGTTATCGCTGATTTGGTGCGGGAAATTTTTTGCACTGAAACTGTTGTAAACCTCACTCATGAGCTCTTCAGCGCCAAGTGGCCTCGGCAGCAAAAGTAAGTGTTAGAACTTGACTGGGGCCATCGGTTACCCTTGTATACGGATTCTCAGGGAAGAGAGGGTTTTTGGTGATAGTGGACCGGCCACGGGACTGGCAGTGGCACCCAACTCGCATTCCTGTAGGTCACCGCCAAACCACCCTTCGCAAATTTTCTTAAATTCGACATGGCTTCAAATAAAACCATGTTGGTCCTAGGGCAGGTGTACGAGCATCCTGAGCTTTTCTCGGCTCCCATCGCATAAGCTTCCACCAAGGAACTGGCTACCTCCAGGCATGACCCTTGCAACGGAACCTACTTCATTTTAAATAAATAGTTAATAGTAATAGAACATAGTAAATAGAAAGGTCCAGGTATCGAACTTGGATACCGACACCTAGAGGATACTAGTACCGCCGAGGGAATGGCGAGATGGCGAAAATTAGAAAAGAGCTCAGCATCGGCTCGAATCGGATTCTCCTTATCAGGGGAGGTCAACAGGTGCCATGGCCATTCAAGATGAGATGCATATCGATGTGTACGTCTCGGGACGCTGAACTTACATCTGCTTCCAAAATTTGCCGAACGATTCTCTATGAGGAGTTAGGGGGGGGGTCGTTTTAGCATAGCACTCGCCGATCCTCCTTTGCGTAGCTCAAGTTAATTTCGAGTACAGATAGTCTCGAATGGTCGATGGTGTCGTGGATAGGTGAGTTGCTTCATGGATGGGAGGTCATGGGTTCGCTTCCTTAACAGGTCTGAATTTTTGCATTTTTTCCGAACGTCTTCTGCGAGTTTTGAAAATACTTCTTTCTGTTATTTTGTCGCGTTTGTTCTTACTTGCAGCAGGAGAAGGCTTAATTGCCGGCAACTGTGCTTAGCTTGCAAGACTTTTAGGCAGTGTTTACCGTTACTGGCCAAATCACCCGAAATAAGGCCAGTTTTTGACCGACTTTTTTCTTCGTAAGCAGAATTGGCTGAAATGTTGACTACTACAGTCTGAACATGATTATCACCTCCGCTCGGCACGAAACCCCTAGCACCCGTGCCACAGGTGCAAGCGCCAAAATACCCTAAATCACCAAGTTCCCTGAAAACTTGTCAACTGAGGTAGTTTGACCTCCTGGACACAAATATCCCATTAGCCAGGAAATGCCTGGCGCCGGCGCCAAAGTAGTCGAAATCGCCATTTCACTACACTCTTCAACTGAAGCAGTTTGACCTCCTAAACACGAACATCACATCTGTGTGGGGCGTTGAGAATGCTTGGGATAGAGAAAAAAGGGTAATGTGATCGCGCAACTTGCGTCTGCACCCCTCCCCTGAGGTAAGGCCCTCTCTCTGCTAACGCTGAGCCTTAGCAAATGGGAAGGATTTGTATGACAGGCAACCAGGAAGAATGGTGCGTTACTCCGGCAGTTTGCCCAACTGCTAGCACAGAGCCCCGCGATAAAGCGACTGGAGTGTGTACTACACGCGCCGAAGTCGGAACAAGCATGTGATGGGTCGCTTGTGGCGTGTGCATCAGGCGGTTTCAAACTGTACGGATGTGATATTTGCGTTTAGGGCGTCAAACTGCCTCAGTCGAAAAGTTTTCAGGGAACTTGGTGATTGGTATTTTGGCGCTTGCACCTGTGGCACGGGTGCTAGGAAGTTTGTGCCGAACGGATGTGATAATCACGTTCAGATGGGAAGACTTCACTAGCAGGCAACTTTTCAGCCAATTCTGCTCACGAAGAAAAAAGTCGGTCAAAAGCTAGCCTGATTCCGGTTGATATGGACAGTAAACGGTAACCACTGCCTAAAAGTGTTTAAAGCGAAGCACAATTGGCGGCGAATAAGCCTTTTCCTGCTGCAAGTAAGAGCAGGCGTGACAAAATAGCAGATAGAGGATATCAAAACTCGCAGAAGATGTTCGGAAAAAATGCAAAAATCCGAACCTGTCAAGGAAGCGAACCCATGATCTCCCATCCATAAAGCAACTCACATATCCACTACACCATCGACCATTCGAGACTATCTGTACTCGAAATCAACTTGAGCTACGCAAAGGAGGATCGGCGAGTGCTATGCTAGAACGACCCCCCTAGCTAATCACAGAGAATCGTTCGGCAAATTTTGGAAGCAGATTTGAGTTCAGCGTCCCGAGACGTATACGTCGATATGCATCTCGTCTTGAATGGCCATGAGGACCCGTTGACCTTCCCTGGTTAGCAAATTTTCACTCATTCATTTTTTTGGCATTTCCAGGAATGCGTATCAAAAATTGAACCGATTATGTGATTCTTATATGCACCCCTACAACATGCAACAAACTATTTCTGAAAAGCGCCATGACCTGTATGACCTCAATTGTGAGCCCTCTCTCCTTAATGAGGTCAACTCGCAGCTAGGCACCAATTTTCGCACCTCAACAAAGCTGTCTCGCTACCAGGCGCGAGCCACCTTTTAATTAGGTGCTATCTTACCAATTATGGCTAACCCAAGTAGTAAGGGAAGGCTCACTCCGCCCCTCCTGACATGACCTGATTGGTTACGACGATATCAACTACATGTGGAAGTAGGGTGGGATCAAAAAAGGTCAATCGGGCCAATGGTGAATGGGCGCACGGAATGGTCGCCCTCGTCACGCGGTTTTGCGCCTGGGAAGTGGTGCAACCGATTCATTTGTTCACGGGGAAGAGGGACTCCTCAACTCTTCGTGGAATGCCTCTGGCATCGACATCCCGCCATGCATGGCCGACCATTGTTGAATAAACGGACTTTAAATTAAGGGAGTTCCACAAAAATCTGTATCGCAATGCAGAAAACACCTTGTGATATCTTCACTTCAATTCCGTTTGAACGCAACAATCATTAGGCCGCTCTCAAAAACAGTTGCAGTCTAAATTCGACTGGAAAATGTGGACGGTCGCATCAAAATTCTCGAAGAATTTCACACAAATACGAATTTCAGTGCAACGGATGGATAGTGTATGGGTAGCAGAACTTACGCCACTCCCACAGCACTGCTCCACCTAGCATTCAAACGGTCGATGTTGTCTATGATTTGTTGACGGCTTACAGCACGTCGTCCCGCAACCCCACCATCCTGCTGCTCATCGCTCTCCATCGATAAACGTACCTGAAATTGAAATGGAGTCGAATAGGGTTAAGAGTGAATTGACTGGCGTCGTTCGATTTATATATTTAAAACCATGCATTCCTCCTAGTTTTGAGTAGTTAAACATACTCAGTACGCAGTTGGCTCATACAGTCCCTTCAGGAGAGCCATTCAATGAACATTTTCCAAAGGTACGGAAGTCTTCCAGCCAATACCACATCGAATCGATGAGGCGAGCAGGGTACGTCATCGCGTTGTGATCAATTCCTGCTAAATACGACCCCTCCCTCTGAAAAGGGTCTCGATACAAGCCCCCTTGCCCGCTGCTAATCTGGTAGCAGCGGACCAGATCAGAAGTGGACAAACAACTACCGAAAAATGAAAGATCTGCAACAATAAACGATAAAAAATGACGCGTCGTTAATCAATGTTAAATATGAAAAACACGATGGAAATGAGCCATAATAAACTATGAATAAGTTAAAGGCAGGGCCCGCGTTCATTTGTTGTTTCCACACCCTCTTTGGATATTGTAGCGCACCCTATGATTATGGTGGACGTACTAGTTTCGTCACTCAAAAATGCGAGAGAGTAGCGGCGCTCGCTCATGAGGAGTCGCCCCCCCCCGCCCACCTGGCGACCACTACGCCCAACTTCATTTCTAATGTTTGCCTGATGGTGCGGTTGTTCTGCTACTAACTCTCTCCACATCGAATGGTGAGAGTAAGGTGATAAGGGAAAACAGCTGATACCAACAAGTGAGAACTCGTGCGGCCGTGCCTTCTCTTCGCCTTGAGCACGTACAACCTCAGCTCAGCGTGGGGTCCTATATGGGGCATATCCGATGATTTTCTTGGCATTTTTCTTCAGTAATGAAGTACTTGCTACCTTGTTGTGATTGTCTGAGCTCCATAAGTGTTTAAATTGAACGCGAGCGCTGCCTATAAGAAAACTAAAAAATTATAAATGAGTACAAAAGACACAAGGAAAGAAAGAAAATGCGGGAATATGCGAGTGACAGCACTTGGATATTTGTTGTTCGCGGTCAATCCAATGGTGAGCGCGCTTTACGCAGCCGTACTGGAGCGAGTTATTTCACGACCAGGAGCCAGTTTCAAGCCAATTACTCGAAAAGTACCCCTCACTTGAACACCCACAACTTCTTTGAGAGTAAAGCTTTTGGAGTGAGGAAAGCAGAAATGTGGAGTACTTGGTTGGTACTTATTAAAATTGAGCGATTTCAAAAAATCCCTTTGCAAAAAAATTCTTCGTTACGATCCGGTCATGATTATCGGGAGTCATCTACAGGTCCTTATGCTTTGAACAGCCGTAACAAGTTTCATACAGGGCCATTCGTAAAAAGGAAAACGTTGCCGGAATTCCGAAGGTTTCTACTTTTCAGAGAGACTTTCAATTTATCCCTAAGCCTGCTCTTCGTAAAAAACCCCACTGTGATCACGAAGAAACCCCTGCCGTACGACACGAAAAACCCTATGCTTCTAAAACACATGCTTTCGCCAAAGATATCGGGGTTCATTGGGCGCCAACTGGCATCACCTCTGTAGTGCGCCGTGCATAGGGCTTTCACGCAGAGGGATTGGGGAGGTGCAACTTCTAGGCAGGGCTTCTTAAGTGCAAGCACATGTGCTGCTGGTCCAGAAAGGTCCGGAGGTTTACTTTCATCTGTTTATTAATCGTCACGTTGTGGGTCCCTTGGTTTCTTCATTAATTCATGACATCGTTGTGTGCGGTCATCGTGTTTCTTGTCATCGCCCCTTCCCCACTCCTGCGCTGGCAGGTTGCTTTTGTCTTGTGTATGTGTGTTTCTTACGGGGTTCTCAACATGAATAAGTCTTTCATCAACGAAGCTCAACGACATCTGGCTATCGCTGCACCCTCGCTTCAGAAAGCGCCCTGCGCTTACGACCCCCCCCCCTCTCCCTCGAGCTCACATACGACCCCCCCCTGTTGGGATCATCACAACGATGGCGTGCCCTGGCGGTGAGTCAGGGGATGTGAGCGAACACAGCGGACTTGTACAAATAGGTGAATGTTACGAACAGCTGGCGGTTCACGCCGACACACTGTGATGAGGTCGCCGCTCGCCTCAAGTCCACTCCTATTATCGCTCACTGTCACTTCCTAGTGATATGGACCGTAGTTGACTAGAACAAGAGTAGCTGTGGGACCCAAATAAAGTGAATCCCTGAATCAGACAGAATAGGAGCACACTGACTTGTTGCATGTATTTATCAGTGGATTCGATACAAGTCTGCAAATTGTTGGCGATAGCGACCTGAAGAAAGCCCTTTCACTGACATATGGCACGGTAACTAGAGAGAGAATACTAGAGAACCCACCATAGTCGATGTGAATTCACGGAAGGTACTTCTTTTCTCGAAATATTTATTTCGATAAACAGTAAATGCATCTGCAAAACAATACTTTGCATGAAACCTTGAACTGAAGTAAATGGAAGTATCACCTTTATACTTGTTCGCAAAAATGAAGAATTCCTCAATCGTTAGGTTGATGATGCTCGGGATCACTTCCACACTAACTTCTTTCGCAAGAGTTACCTGAGGAAGAAACAGAAGCTAATGCAGTGCAGCCGTCAGGGAACCGCAATCACAAGTTGTTAGACCGTCGTGGGCACATTACAGCGTATTTCGATGCCCATATCAATACATTTTAGAAGGAAGGATGTGGGTCTAAATGGCCGTTTGAAATGGAATACATACCTGTCCTTGCGAGCCGGTCTCCGATAACTACTGCGGGCCCCATTGAACGGCGTTAGGGACCTATTCAGGGAGGGCATATTCATATTCCAAACAAATTCCCAACGTATAGAAGCTCCGAATGCGAAAGAAATTCATCAAATTACAACCAAATTGCACAAAAGAGACCATCCACATAACTGTTGAGCAACGTTACGCATTCGAAGCTGTCCTACGCTCGAAAGACGTATTCCAGTATTACTGACTAACCATCCCTATCTGGTTAGCCTTGCAGTGCTCATTACTGGACATAACCTCTTGCACGACTTAGCTTCCAAAAAAATGGTCGCATGTGTTTGCGATGCTAACGTAATCTCGATAACCTGTAATCCGAAATTGGGAGGAGGTTATTCTTCACTGATTAAGAATATAACGTTTATCCTAGGCACCATAAAGGTTGTTGTAGAAGATGCCCTTTGCGAACGTCGCATTCCACTTTTGCCAGAGCCTACCTAACAAGCGAATCCCAAGTCGATACAGTCATTCGCAATGAGGTGGGCATCGTTGTACGCATCTTGGACACTAGATTCGAATCTGCTCTCCGTATCTGACCCAAGTTATAGAAGCTTTTATCCGTGCTATTTCTATACAGTGGCCTTAACACAAGGGGCAGACCACCAAAGCATATTTGTGCTCAAGGAGACAAATTAGCCATAAGCAAGACGTCCACCTGAAGAAATTTTGACCGAATTCCAATGAACAGGGGACTATTCTACCTGTGAATGGTCAGGATTGAGTAGGCTCTTAAGTTATAGGGGAAGCTAAAGAAGCATTGTTAAGAAAAGAGATGATCTGAAATTACAAGGCGAGGCCACGAAAAAAATGCAGCAACTGCTGGATCGGATGAATGATTGGAAACCTGAAAAATGCAAAACATTTTTTGCGTGGAGGATCCGATCCACAAAGTCCCACTTGCTGTGCCATCCAGAACCCGTCGCGTTATCCACTGCGCCATCCGACCTGTTGACAGTGGTCCTGAAGGGTTCGCTGACAAAAGCATCACTCTTGCGTCGATGCATGCCAAGTTTGTTACCACATGATATTTACATTTTGACTTTAATCGAATCTATTTTGAGGCCTAATTAGTGAGCACCTCATAAACTATGCATGCTCGAATTTACAAGCAGAAAGAAGCCCATTAACTTGTTAAAACCGCCCATTTCTGTCAAATTCTTTTCATTCAGTTTTTGACCTACCCAGAAACGCATAGCAAAAATGAAACCCATTTCTGTGACCCTTGTATGGAACCCTACAACAAGCAACAAACCATTTCCAGAAAGCGCGGCATGACCTGAAACACCTCCCCTGTTAGCACTTTGCCAAGTCTGTATTTGCGCTTTGGAATACAAGTAAAACGCGATTTCCTGATGCGAATAACGTTTGAGGTGTTGCAAAATAAGAGCCGAAGATGATGACGAGGGCCACAACTCAATAAGAACTGTGCTGCTTCTGCAACATCTCTCGGAGGCCGCGCATTCCCACAAAACATGACAATAAAAACGGCCTAAGCGTTCCACTCGTTAGTATGAAGTACTTCTATGGCTTTGGGGCCGGATCCGCGCCGGATCGTAGGAATTTACACGCGATTTTAATTGATTTGCGTTTCTTTAATTTTTTCATTTTTGTTTTATATACATCTACATCTGTTGTTCTTCATTTCTAGCCCTTGTCATCTTCATCACTTTCTATTCGAACTTTGAAGCATGAGCAACCCCTCAAATGTTATTCGCATCAGGAAATTGTATTGCGTATGTTGCAGAAGCAGCACAAAGCGCAAATACAGGACTTGGCAAAGTGCTAAGAGAACCACACGCGACAGGCGCGCACACAACAGATGTTAGCAACGGGAGTCTGTGCCGCGAAAGGTATTGGGCGGAGCATGGAGGAATTAGCGTGTTTCACGGTCCTGTGTCTCCATTCCTGCGCATGTTAGGACGGGGAAACCGCTACGCTTCGACAGCTGGTGAGGGCTAATAGTCACACACATCCAAACTATGTGTGATCGTACCATGTGTCTCTAATGAGAGGCGACACAAACAGTTATCAGAAGGTAGGGGAGGTCTGGAATTAGAAGCAAAGAAAGCCAAACATTGGGAAAGGAATACAGTCCACAACACAGATGATCCGTTTCGCTCGGTGTCGCAGACGAATCATCCATCATTGTCTAGCCAACCCCCAAGCTCATCAGTGCGACAGGTTGAGGACATGAGGACATAGACTACATAGGGGAAGGTGTTGAGAAATAGGATAAAACGAGAGAGCAGGTTAAAAAAAGGGAGGGGTTCACATGCAAAGTTCATGCAGTCTAGATGATGAATTATACATAATAATGAAAGAGTGATATAACCCGATGTGAGTATTAAGAAAAACGAGTAGGAGGAAAGAAAAATGGGTTCGTTAACAGGCTAAACCCACTGAGAGAATGTTTAGTGTAAAACAAGGTCCAAGCGGAATACAAGAATCAAATCAAATAAAAGTATAGATGAAGGAGGAGAATTAGTGTTGAGCACCGCTGCAAATGAGAATACCTGTGACGAGTCTATTTATCTTTCTATAGTTATTTGCGATTGAGTATTTGTTGCTTATGAATTTACCAGTCGGATCGCCCGGCTAAAGCCGAGCTCTCCTCCTTTTTGGCCCGGCTTCGCCGGGCTCATGCAACTGCTTTAGAGGCTCACTTCTTACCAGGAAAGGTCAACAGATCAGCCCGGCCATTTCCAATGAGCTGCATACCATTGTACGCGTCTTTCAATGATGAACACAGAACTGTCTTCAAAATTTGCAGAACGATTCTCTGAACGGAGTTATGGAGGGTTTATCCCCGCATGGTCGTTTCACGTGCTATCGCGAGGAAACGTTGAACCGTCTTTACATGTAAGTATGGAATCGCACTGAAACGTGGCAGCAGAGCGCAACGGATAGGGCGCGGGTTTCTCAGGCGGGACGTCGTAGGATCGGTTATGGGGCAGGTTACTTTTTTGCATTTGTTCAAGAACATAGCCGAAAGCTTCTATCATCTCTGCTCGCCTGCACTACCCTATAAGGGAACCTGCTATCAGTTTTCTTCGAAAGTGTAGACCCATTGCGGCCTGAAAGAGTGCTTCTGCTTGTACCCCTCGTAACACTTGTCACAAGGATTTTCGTAGTGAAATATCATCATATTCATGTTCAGCGGGTCGAATTACCCCTGGGGACAAGTTTCTGGCCGAATCTGATCTTTCGACCATTCGGAAAATGTGAGCTATTCCATGGGTAATTAGCAGCAGATTGGAGCTCACCTATCATCGATGACTGATCTTGGAATGGGATTTCCTCCCGTTATTGAAGAAAATGGTGCATACGGTACAAATAAGTAACCAGGTACTGTTGTTTGCGAAAAGACATAACTGAAGAGTCATTTCAGTTTGAAGACCAGTCATCACCAGTATGCTAGTCATAGTATCGCTGTTAGCTATCAGTCAGCCATGACTACCCATACCCCAATTTTTTCGAAGTTGAGTCAGAAGCTCAGATTTCGCTAAGGTGACGTCTCTAGGGGTTATTTGACCCCCTTAACACGAAACGATATCTGTTTTGCGCGAAGAGCGCTGTGAGTCGCGCTACATGTGCCAACGCTTCGGCGCCAGCGCGCCCGTAAGAAGAAAAACAGTAAAGAAAAACCTCCATAACTCCGCTCAGAGAATCGTTCTGCAAATTTTGAAGACAGTTGTGTGTTTACCGTGTCAAGATGAGTGCAGTGATG
>MU911969.1:41071-56660 GCA_036418165.1 Cooperia oncophora
AGGCAACCCTGCCGCCGTACATTCAAGGGTGAGTCATGTTGTGGTTGTAACCTATGACAGGTTTCTGGACCCTTCTGGTCTGGGGTGAACTTACCTGAGGTTTGAAATGATGTTTGAGGGATAGTTTCACCCTGATCTTTGATTTTTCCAGGCTCTGACGAAGGCGATAAGGCCGAAACGTAAGCCAAATAAAACTGTTGTATCATCTTGGTTCGGCTACAGTAATATCCTAGACAGAAGCTCACAATATGCCAAGATTCATGGAGGGTCGAACGTGGATGCTTCTTGGTTCGTTACGGTAACATAGAATGGCTTGCAGTTTTGTTAGCCGTTGTTTCCTCATCCCTTGGTGCGCGTTTCTACTGAAACGCGCGCTACGCACCCCTCACTGTACCCCCCCTCCCCGCGACCCCTTCACTCTGCCTCCCTCCCATACATGTGCTCAGCTCCGGCTGAGCACGTGCAGGAGAGGGAGGCAGGGCGACCCGGCACCCCCACCCTGCCCCCGCACGAGCACACGTCCAGCTGCCACGCCAGCAGCTCGTGCAATGGCTCGGAGTGTACCGAATGGTTGTCTTATATAGCGGAGGCTGTTATCACAATCAAATCATTGGATTGCTACATCCTCCCAGTCGGTTACCGGTTTGCCTAGCGGTCGTTTTCGCCTCCAGCGAACTCGAACCCGTGAAGTATTTTGCGGACGGACAGACAAACATACATATACAAACCTACATACAAACATACAAACCGACACACAAAGTTACTGGTTTATAGAATGAAAGGATTTTTGTAAATACATTTCACAATGCTAGTAATAATAAAATCTTCTCGTAGCCATTTTTCAAAAGAGTGTGACCATATCCGTTATTTTGCTAACGAAAACGTTGAAGAACGAACAAGTGTTCGCTAACCTCAAAGTTTCCGTATATATAGCAGAGGATTTGTTAATAAGACTTGGCAAAATCCCAAGAGAACCGCACGCGACACGCCTGCACACGATGGATGTTAGCAACGGGAGTCTGCGCCGCAAAAGGTATTGGGCGGAGCATGGAGGAATTAGCGTGTTTCACGGTCCTGTATCTCCATTCCTGCGCATGTTAGGACGGTGTGGCGGCCTTCGACCCTGCTCTCGAATTGACTCTCTTTCAATATAATAGTTTATTGAGTAACGTAAACTGATAAGAAACGCTATCAATCGAATGGGAGGCCGCTCCCGTCCCTCTCGCAGACTCCCGGGCACGACAAAATAAAACATGAATTAGTGAGAATACCATTCTAGGTCAGTATTGCATGAGCAGTTTGTGCCCCAGCTGTCGAAGTTTGTGCCCCAGCTGTCGAAGCGTAGCGAAGGTTTCCCCGTCCTAACATGCGCAATGCAGAATGGAGATACAGGACCGTGAAAGACGCTAATTCCTCCATGCTCCGCCCAATACCTTTTGCGGCGCAAAAGGTATTGGGCGGAGCAAAAGGTATTGGGCGGAGGCGCAAAAACTCCCGTTCATGATAACATCCGTCGTGTGCGCGCAAGTAGCGTGTGACTCTCTTGCTAAGTCCTGTAATTGCGCTTTGGAATACAAGTAAAACGCAATTTCCTGATGCGGATAACATTTTAGGTGCTGCAAAATAAGAACCGAAGATGATGACGAGGGCCAGAACTCAAGAGCAACTGTGCTGCTTCTGCAACATCCCTCGGAGGCCGCGCATTCCCACAAACATGAAAATAAAAACGGCCTAAGCGTCCACTCGTTAGTTTAATACAAGCAAAACGCAATTTCCTGATGCGAATAACATTTGAGGTGTTGCTCATGCTTCAAAGTCCGAATAGAAGGTGATGAAGATGACAAAGGCTAGAAATGAAGAACAACGAATGTAGATGTAACAAAAATGAAAAAATTAAGGAAACGCAAATTAATTAAAATCGCGTGTAAATTTCTGCGATCCGGCGCGAATGGCCCCAAAGCCATAGAAATACTTCAAACTAACGAGTGGGACGCTTAGGCCGTTTTTATTTTCATGTTTTGTGGGAATGCGCGGCCTCTGAGGGATGTTGCAGAAGCAGCACAGTTGCTCTTGAGTTCTGGCCCTCGTCATCATCTTCGGCTTCTTATTTTGCAGCACCTAAATGTTATCCGCATCAGGAAATTGCGTTTTACTTGTATTCCAAAGCGCAATTACAGGACTTGGCAAAGTGCCAAGAGCGCTGCGCGGACGGCTGTTAGCATGAAACGGGAGTCTGCGCCGCAAAAGGCATTGGGCGGAGCATGGAGGAATTAGCGTGTTTCACGGTCCTATCTCCATTCCTGCGCATGTTAGGACGGGAAAACCGCTACGCTTCGACAGCTGGGCTGATAGTCACGCACACCCAAACTATGTGTGATCGTACCATGTGTCTTTAAACATGGGAATACGGGCGAACGCTCATCACTGGCTATGTCTGAAAAAGCAAAAAAAAGCTACCAATGCGACACGAAAACTAGTGTGAAGCGGGCGCGCAGCTGCGGGTAATAACGGGGCTTTCCTCTAAGCTACAAGGCTCCTGAGCTTGTCAGGGCTGTTCGTGAACCCAAGCCGCGCGCTTTTCAATAGTTTTACATACAATTTTTAAATTGCACATGAAAACTTTGTTTGCTCAAATCAAGTACGCCTTAAAATGCTATTCCAAAAAATAAAGTTGGTTGATTAAATTCGTTACCGGGACAGAATTTTGAAGATTATTGCGATGCGGCATGCCGCTGCCACTCTGATATTGGACCGGTTTTCAAAGTTTCTAATGCTTTGGGAACAACATAGGTTTCTCGAGAGTTGTAAAAAAAGAAATGGAAGAAGGGAGCGAACACTCAGACAGGTGTGATCTTCTTCCGATGGGTCGCAAGGCATCAGAAACTCTAAAAACCGGGTCCAGTCTCGTCATTGTGACTCTTTGCCTTTTCTAGGCTATGGCAAGAGGATATTCATTATCGGTTGAAAAAGGACAGATAATCGCAAAGAAGACTCAAGGATTGTCGAACCGTCAAATCGCACGGGATTTGGGCCGCAGTCATCATGTGATCAACAATTTTGTCAAGCAACCTGCAGGATATGGAATTAAGAAGAGCTCTGGGCGTCCTTCCGTGCTCTCTGATCGGGATAAGCGCCGTATTTTGAGAGAAGCATCAAATTCTACAACGTCGTGCCGGAAATAAAGTCAACTTTGAGGCTTAACGTCTCGAAGGAGACTGTTCGGCGTGTCTTAAAAAAGTCCGAGTTCATTCTCAGGAGGAAAATGAGACCACCGTTTCTGACAGAAAGGCATCGTGAAAACCGAATCGACTTTGATAGGAGATGTTGCCGTACCGATTGGAGTAAGGCTCTCATGGCAGCGGTGCCCTACTGCTTGTCTGTCTTGTCTTTTCAGCTTTTCTCTCCAGGTCGTATTTTTGATGAGAAAAAATTCAACTGCGACGGTCCAGATGGAAATCGGTCCTACTGGCACGATCTTAGGGAAGAGAAGCGCCAGATTTTCCACGCGGAACTTCAGAGGAGGTGGTGTTATGGTATGGGCTGCCTTCACATCAACGGGACGTCCAAAGTTGTTTCGTTTCGAAGAAAATGAAGCCTTCCGATCATCTGAACGTCATGCGACGGGGTCTCCTTCCTTTCTGGCGTAGAAATCGGCAAGAAGACCTCGTTTTCCTGCATGATAATGCACCAATTCATGCCAGTCGAAGCACTCGAGAGTGGTTCAGTCGTCATCAAATCGCTCTTTTGCCCTGGCCAGCGAATAGCCCCTACTTAAACCCAGTCGAGAATGTGTGGGGCTTCATGGTGCGTAAGATCTATGCGAACAATGCACGATTCTACGATGTCCGTGAGCTTAAGGGGTCAATCATTGATGCATGGCAGTATTTCGAATGAAAACTAATTCAAAACCTCTATTCGAGCATGGACAACCGCATTTTCCAACTTATTCGGAGGGAATGGAGTCCCAATAGATTACTGAATCAACAATTTATTCATTTTGTTGTACACTTGTTGTTGGATGAATCGATTTGTTTGGTGGAACTATCATTTTGTGGAATTGTCAGAGTGACCACTTTTCAAAAAGAAACGAAAAAATAACTCATTCTTTTAAGTTAGTATTTCGTGTTGACATGCGAATTTGCATTGGCTATTGTCACAGATATTTTTTGATATTTTCTATTTGGGGACAATTTTGAAAACGTCATCTTGGATGGGGTTTTGTAAGATCCATGGGTGGAACTATCATTATGTGAGTAGTGTATGTAAAACTATTAAAAAGCGCGCGACTGGGCTTGCTCCAAGTTTTTTTCGCGTCTGTATTTGATATGGGCGAACGCTGATTCATTGGCTACGTCTCTGAAAGGGGCAGAAAAAAAGCACGAACATCAAAGATTTGATCCCACGACCAAGTGATTGCTCACAGTGCGACATGGAAACGCGTGTAAAGCGCGCTGCGATTACAAGCGGAGCTTTCTTCTATTCTAGAGGGCTCTCGAGCTTGTCAGGGGCTGTTCCTAAATTCTTCACATATGGAAATACGTGCGAACGCTGACTAACTGGCCATGTCTCTGAAAAAAGCAAAAAAACACGAACATTAAAGACACATGGTACACAGACACATTGAGAGGTGTATGAGACTATCAGCCCCCCAGCTGTCGATGTGTCGTGGTCCCCCGCCCAAAACTGCACGGGGTCAGAGTACGGGACCGTGGGAAAGTCGTAATTCCTTGCTACGCCGCCCGTTTTTGCAAACTCACGTTTTTACTAACACCGTCCGCGGCGCGGTCGCGTGCAGCTCTCTTGGCTTTTTGCCAAGTCCTGTAATTGCGCTTTGGAATACAAGTACAACGCAATTTCTTTATGCTTTTAGGTGCTGCAAAATAAGAACTGAAGATGATGACGAGGGCTAGAACTCAAGAGCAACTGTGCTGCTTCTGCAACAGCCCTCGCAGGCCGCGCATTCCCACAAAACATCAAAATAAAAACGGCCTAAGCGTCCCACTCGTTAGTTTGAAGTATTTCTATAGCATTACATCTACATTCGTTGTTCTTCATTTCTAGCCTTTGTCATCTTCATCACCTTCTATTCGGACTTTGAAGCATGAGCAATACCTCAAATGTTAGGAAATTGCGTTTTGCTTGTATTGTCATGTTTTATTGTCATGTTGTCCGTTTTTATTGTCATGTTCTGTGGGAATGCGCGGCCTCTGAGGGATATTGCAGAAGCACCACAGTTGCTCTTGAGTTCTAGCCCTCGTCATCATCTTCGGTTCTTATTTTGCAGCACCTAAAATGTTATCCGCATAAAGAAATTGCGTTGTACTTGTATTCCAAAGCGCAATTACAGGACTTGGCAAAAAGCCAAGAGAGCTGCACGCGACCGCGCCGCGCGGATGGTGTTAGCATAAACGTGAGGGCGGTGTAGCAAGGAATTACGACTTTCCCACGGCCCCGTACTCTGACCCCGTGCAGTTTTGGGCGGGGGGACCACGACACATCGACAGCTGGGGGGCTGATAGTCTCATACACCCTCAATGTGTTTGAGCGTACCATGTGTCTTTAAAGACACATAGTACGCTCATACACATTGAGGGTGTATGAGACTATCAGCCCCCCAGATGTCGATGTGTCGTGGTCCCCCCGCCCAAACATGCCCAGGAATGGAGATACAGGGCCGTGAAACACGCTAATTCTTCCATGCTCCGCCCACTGCCTTTTTACGGCGCAGATTCCCGCCGTTCATAACATCCGTCGTAAGCGCGCCTGTCGCGTGCGGCTCCTTGGCACTTTGCCAAGTCCTTTAATTGCGCTCTCAAATACGTAAAACGCAATTTCCTGATGCGGATAACATTGGAGGTGCTGCAAAATAAGAACAGAAGATGATGACGAGGGTCAGAACTTAAAAGCAACTGTGCCACTTCTGCAACATCCCTCGGAGGCCACGTATTTCCACGAAACATGAAAATAAAAACGGCATACTCGTTAGTTTAATACAAGCAAAACGCAATTTCCTGATGCGAATAAAATTTTAGGTGTTGCTCATGCTTCAAAATCCATGTACAAGGAGATGAAGATGACACAGGCTAGAAATGAAGCACAACGATGTAAATGTAAACAAAACAAAAATGAAAAAATCAAGGAAAGGCAAATTAGATAAACTGGCCTGTAAATTTCTACGATCCGGCGCCAAAGCCATAGAAATACTTAGAACAAACGAGTGGGACGCTTGGGCTGTTTTTATTTTCATGTTTTGTGGAATGCGCGGCCCTTGATGGATACTGCAGATGCAGCCGAGTTGCTCTTGAGTTCTGGCCCTTGTCATCATCTTCTGTTCTTATTTTGTAGCACCTCCAATGTTATCCGCATCAGGAAATTGCGTTTTACTTGAGAGCGCAATTAAAGGACTTGGCAAAGTGCCAAGGAGCCGCACGCGACAGGCGCGCTTACGACGGATGTTATGAACGGACGGGAATCTGCGCCGTAAAAAGGCAGTGGGCGGAGCATGGAAGAATTAGCGTGTTTCACGGCCCTGTATCTCCATTCCTGGGCATGTTTGGGCGGGGGGACCACGACACATCGACATCTGGGGGGCTGATAGTCTCATACACCCTCAATGTGTATGAGCGTACCATGTGTCTTTAAGGATTTGATCCTACGACCAAGTGTTTGCTCACAAGGAGAATTTAGCGGCTGGGATCTACCGCCACCATCGAGCATTACTTGGTAGTCGAAGACGTGTACGTAGGTGTGCATATCACTGCAATGGCCGGAGCTGTCAGTTGGGGCTCCCTTCTCATTGTTGTCAAACATTCAGAATACCATATGATCTCTGTGTCCCAGAGATATATGGTATGTGAATGTTCGACAACAAGGACGAGTTCCAACATCTCATTCCAAGAAACTTGTAGTACTTCTATGTCCTTAACTGATTTTTGGAATAAAATTTTAGACCTCTCGACCTACTTACACTGCGTTGAGAAAACGCTAATCCATTAAAAGCGTTGAGAAAATGGAAAGGACTAAATTAGCGAGTTAAGTGGGTCTGTGGGTGAAGAGGATCACAATGTAAAAGGGGGTTTCAGGGGGGGGGGTAGCCGTACTGATACTGCCATTTACCAACTTCGATGCTGGACCTTGACGACGATCGAGTAGAAGCGAGATCAGCTGGACATGGAGGTATTCTTCCATGCACCATATGAACGTGACGCTGCACCATCTTATCATCGTTGTTATTAGGTTGGCGGGAAAGTTCTGTCACATTTTTTCAAACTAGGCTTTCTTTTTATAGAGAGGAGTGTAAGATCAAAATTGTACAGCAATGTAACTGCGGGGTCCTTGCCACTGTTTGAGCACCTCATGGATGCCATCGCTTCACTATGCAGGGAGACACGACGCAAAGTTGGACACCATCTCAACTTCGACTTGAACTTGGGTTATGGAGGTTTTCTCGTCCGCATAACGATCGATTACGGAAGGCAACTTGCTATTAGAAGGGGCGATGTCTGTGCTACACAAGTGCAAGGGGAGAGAGATCAAGCTCCATTGCATGAGGTACGGCTCGAACTTTTTTGGACCAAGTGCGTTGCACTCTCTTGGTGAGGGCCGGCTGTGCGGACAAATTTTTCCCTCTGATCCACGATACGCCTTAGATCTCGTAGCTGCTTTGCGTACGCCTTGACCAAGGAAGCAGCTTCTTCATCCAGCAGTTTCCCGACCCATAGCTCCCTCAAGCTGAGTTTGCAGGTAACCCAAACCTCACTTCGTCATCAAAACTGTAGGCTCCCTAGGCCTCGATGGTTGGGGGCATCGTGCTCATTCAGCTCCATCAATTTGGCATCTGCAGCTAACACGCTGGCGTCAGGGTGGTAGGTGAAATAGTTTGTGGAAGTTGTTGGATGGGTCGGGGCTGATGGTAGCGGATAAAATCCTTGTGCATATTGCAGAAGAAGGAGCAAGAGGCAAGCGAGTGGTACTAACAGAGAGACCACTCCTTGTTGTATAAGAGCTTACATTACCGGTTACCCCTCTTGGTAATGAGGCAAGTAATTTGAGTTCGGAAATAAGTGACAAAACTTTCCCGCCAACCTAATATTTACCTAGGTGCATTTCCACATTCCGTTATTGCGAGTGAATTCGAAAATATCCGAAGTCCGGAAAAGTCTGACGTCTGGGTATTCTCCGCAACTTCTTTAACTTCCAGCCAAGTCAGAAGTGTATCCGCTGTTTGAGGAGAAGAAGATGAAGAATCACATATGATAATGGGGACAGGGTAGAGCATTGGAATGTGAACCGCAGCCTCAGCAGGACCCGTCCACCCCCCGCTTCAGCCCATCGACAGTCTCACCAGAACGAGGAAAGAATCAATCGTCGCGAAAACTTCTGTCGAGGTCAAACGCGAATCCCC
Source organism: Cooperia oncophora (assembly GCA_036418165.1). Lineage (NCBI taxonomy): Eukaryota > Metazoa > Nematoda > Chromadorea > Rhabditida > Trichostrongylidae > Cooperia > Cooperia oncophora. The sequence goes on from MU911969.1 coordinate 49,476, forward strand.
TTTCCCAGCAACCGAATACCATGATGGGATCACAGTTATGATGTTCGCTGGTGGGTTAAGAGCCGTCTCACTCCCACGAATCGTACTGCAGAATTGTGAATAGACATTGCTAGGATTCGAATTAGAACGGAGAAGAAGGAAAAGAAAAAGGCGCCCGCTGGTAATTCTTCTGGTAATTCTTCAATTTTGTAATACATCTAGATCTGCCTAAGATGTGAATACCGTATCTCTCAGCATTCCAAACATTATATTGGGAAGACTTGTGTAGAAGTAACCGAAATTATCCTCATCTGGTCGTACATGCTTGTTCCAGTCCTGAAACCGAAAGTTTTATGGCTGCAAATAGAGAAAATTTTTAAAGAACCGTCACACTTATGTGGAAGACATACATCTCTCTCGGCACTCAAAGTTTTGTCCAGCCAATTCTTCATGTCGTTCCTCGTCATCTCCACAAAACTAGAATCACATTGACGATTTAGGGCCACTACTAGGTTGGCGAAAAAGCTCTATCATATTTTTGAGATTCAGCTCTCTGACACAATTCACCCTTTACTGCGCCTTTTCCGAAGTTTGAGTCAGAACTACTAATTGCAAAGAGATTTGTTCTCAAAAATGTCGCTTTGTCTTGCCCACGGACCGGCTAGCGTCACCATCACGGACATGGTTTGACGCCAGCGCCAGTACCGCGAACCACGGCCGATTTTTAGCGGAGTGCTAGGCCAGTTAGGGGAGTATTGTTCGAAGAGACCTTCATGGTCGATAAAAGTGATAGAAAAGCCCGTGTATCCGTATTTCGCAGTTCCAAAATACGCGAGGAAACCGCGACCCGCTCTCAACAAGGCCATGGCAATGCACAACTTTAATTTATAACAATTACCTGTCCGTGCAGCTGTTCCGCTTTTAATTCTCTCTATTTTGAATGGTGAGAATGAAGGAGTAAGGACAGGTAGCTTAAATCAACAAAGAAGAACACATACGAAGAATTCGTACGGTATAGTCAACAGATTTGAGCCGCACAATTAACCATTTGTGAAACCAAGGCCTGCCTCTAATAGGGGAAGGGTTCACGGGGTGCAGAGCGCGGGCGTTTCGCGACAAACGTATGTAATATTCGTGTTCAATCGAAGTGAAATCGTAAAAAATTATCACTTAAATGTATCCTCCGAGGAAAAAAATTTGCTAAAATTATGGCCTCATTCGCTAACACTGGAGCAGTGAAGGATAAATCCGATTAGCGTTCTGGCACCCATAGATGGCATCATTTCCCATCCGAGCACAGCATCCACTACAAAATACGAATTGAAGAGATCGGAACCTGACCTTTTTGCCTCACTTGAGGGAGGCCGACTGCTCGAAGAAACCTATTTCATGGTTGATTCTTCCGTTTGAGGCGCTCATGATTCGTAGAACCTCACGGCTGCAGTGTCTGGTCAGTGAAAAAGGAGTCTGCTTGCCTGCTCGACGGTAAAATTTTGGGAGCTTTTGTTGTAAAGGGAGGGGGGAGGTGGTGGTGGGGTGGTGGTGCGTGGTGGGGTGGTGGTGGTGGTGGTGGTGGTGGTGGTAGGTGGTGGTGGTGGTGGGTGGTGGTGGTCGGTGGTGTGGTGGTGTGGTGGTGGTGGGGTGGTGGTGGTGGTGGTGGTGGTGGTGGTGGTGTGGTGGTGGGTGGTGGGGTGGTGGGGTGGTGCGGTGGTGGGTGGTGGTGGTGGTGGTGGTGTGTGGTGTTGGTGGTGGGTGGTGTGGTGGTGGTGGTGGTGGTGGTGGGTGGTGGTGGTGGTGGTGGTGGTGGTGGTGGTGGTGGTGGTGGTGGTGGTGGTGGTGGTGGTGGTGGTGTGGTGTGGTGGTGGTGGTGGTGGTGGGTGTGGTGGTGGTGGTGGTGGTGGTGGTGGTGGTGGTGGTGGTGGTGGTGGTGGTGGTGGTGGTGTGGTGGTGGTGTGGTGGTGGTGGTGGTGGTGGTGGTGGTGGTGGTGGTGGTGGTGGTGGTGGTACAAAAGAGGGACCCTTGAAAGAAGGGGGGGGGCTATATCGATCCACAATTTTACAACGCGATGTTGTGTCCCGACGCAGGCTATGACGGCGCAAAGTAGGACCTCAAATTTGACTGAGCTCGGGTCGTGTCGTGAGGAACGGCTCATTCATGTATACTCCTTATCCCTGAGACGGGGTAGGCGTGGCATTTGGACATGGCATAGGATGGGTTACTCGTGGGATATTTCAACTCGAGACAACTGCCATCTTCTTTGGTGGACAGAGACATGACCACAATTGTTTCAAAATGAAAATATCTCACCAAAAGCACAGCCACCGCCACGTTTAGTTGAAGTACGCAGCCACGCCTACCGCATCCTAGGGATTTCGAGTGTACTGCGTTAGCTCAGAAATAAACCATTGCTAGGAATGGACAAGGTCCTATCATTTGCGGATGCTGTTTTTTTTCTGCAGTACCACCAGAGAAAGCTCTCTCAAGTTAAGCTCAAGTGGACGTGCACTCCTGACTTCGCTCTCTAGACTGTCCCCCCTCGTTTTGAAGATCGGTGTCGTGGAATATTCTGATAAGTCTGATAAGTGTTGTGAACCCACAACCAGTCATAAATAAACATGTAGATGAAAATGTATGAGTATAATATGTCCCACATAAGAAATGAATGATAACATGTTAGCTCCACTCAATTGCACTCCCAAGATAAGCACCCCTTGAAATCGTACCGCAGGCATGACCTAGCGGTATCAAAGTGTGTTATCGAGTAGATACTCTACAGGGGGGGGCCAAAAAAAGTCATTCCGGCCGAGTCACATATGAGCGAAGTTTTCGCAGCCCAGACAGAGGAAGTGGATATGAGTACCAGGGCGGAAGATACCCAAGATCTTCCTCTATAAGCAGGAGCCGGCTGCCGCCATTCACCTTCATGTACACCAAAATATGAAGTCATCTCCAGTCGCGGCCTGAGTGGAGAACGCCTTTGGAATTCACGTGGCCTCCAAACAGCTGCGGAACTTCTTGAATGGAATCACCCATGGATAGCTACCTGGAGACCAGTACTCTTGATCTGCAAGACCTCAAACATCGAGCAGCTCCGGCAACGTCGCTACGGTCCAGGACATCATCTTCACCCCATTCACCAAGGCGCGGGTTGATGGTGTGGACCGGCCGTACCTGGAATGGATGAACCGATATTTTCGTGGCCCCAGACTGAGGGTGTGCGCTGGTGGCTACATCGAGCAACTCGAGGAGAATATCCCATCTTCATGTCGTCGCCCGTACCTTCTTGGAAACTTTGTACTGCTACAGGATTGGGTGACAACACATTTAATCGAAGGGCGTTGGAAAAACTTTCGCCTACTTGGAATGGAAGAACGTTGAGTACCTGGAAAAGATGGAGTATTTAAGCGGGGGTCCTGAACTAAACCCCCTCAATTACTCGGTTCGGGCGGAGCTCAACAGGGTGGTCTACAGTGGCGGAGAAATCAACGATCTCGCTCAACTCCGGTACCCACTCACTTTCGCGCGGCCGAATCTCTCGATGGCGCTCCTCCAGAAGGCTGTGGCGGAGTATCATTATAGTATTTAATGTGCTAGTAAAAATGTCCGATAAAAATTTAATAAAGTGTAACTTATAGCGCCTTGAAAGTCATGGAGGCAAAATGACTTTTTTTTGCCCCCCCCCCTGTATATGTCCCCGTTGGGACGGTGCGCTCTTTCAACTCTTATTTTAAGTACCGCCATCGGTACGATACCTGAGCACCGCCCACATTCGCCTGTATATAAGCCTAGTTCTGTAGTGTATTTTGTCGGTTATACGGTTCGGTACGAACACGTCGTAATAAATCTTACACGTGCGAGTACTCTCATTGGTAAAACACCAAATTGGTGCATCAGCCGGTGTTGAACCTTCCGCCCCTTCTGCGCTAGCTCTCGTCAGTGAGAGACAGAAGGAAATCGTCAAAGTACTCCCATCGACTCCGACCAAGGACGTGGGAAACTTAGACGAAGACTCCAGAAGTTTTCACGATCCGCCCAAGGACGTGAATACTAACTTCTACAACAGTTTCACCGAGTTACCTCCAGAAGGTGCCGGGAGACTCAGCTCAATTGTCTGCGCTAGTTCTCGTCAAGAGAAACAGACAATTGAACACATTCTTTCCAACTCATTGGAAAGAAACTTCAATTTTCTCACGACTCCGACCAAGGACGTGAGGAAGCCAAGCTTAGTTGTCTGCGCTAGTTCTCTTCAAGAGAAACAGACGACTGAACACATTCTTTCCAACTCATTGGAAAGACTCTTCAAAGTTTTCTCACGACTCCGACCAAGGACGTGAGAAACTCCATCGAAAGACCTATCGTACTTCCTCCACAGCAGGGAGCGGTAGGCAAAACCAGTTTCTTCCTCACATATAGAGAAGAAACTTGGAAGTTTCGCCGTGACTCCTTCAAAAGGATCCGGGAAACCGAAGTCGTGCGTCCTCCCAGAGGAAGCCGAGAGAAGCATACAGAAGACCCGCGTGGCAGGAAACATCATCTTACACGGAACCATCCGAAAGTCAAAATTCAGCCAAATCGAGTGGAAGATACACAACTTCACTCATATTGGTTGCGAAACAATCGTGCTAAAGAGCAACAGAAGACGAGGAAGAACCTCTTTTCTCTAGAAAAGCCGACGAGGACAAAATGGCCGAGATCCAGTTGTTCAAGACTAAGATAACGCTCGCGTGCAACCTCATACGATCAAGCGAGTCGGATCTGAAACAACTGGACCAACCTTTCGCATTCCCATCTCAAAAGGACGAATGTGAAGCCTACATTAGAGAGAAGACGGCTCAACTGAATCACATTATGACAACAATAACGAAGGCAAAGGAGTATCACGATACTCACGTCGATAAAGCAATAATAACCTCGCGAACGGATCAAAAGGAGCGAGAGAAACTAATGTTGGAGCTGAATAGTCACCTGGAGCTAGAGTCCAATAGCTTAGATATTGCGACGATCCAATGGTTAAAGACACATGGTACGCTCAAACACATTGAGGGTGTATGAGACTATCAGCCCCCCAGCTGTCGATGTGTCGTGGTCCCCCCGCCCAAAACTGCACGGGGTCAGAGTACGGGGCCGTGGGAAAGTCGTAATTCCTTGCTACGCCGCCCGTTTTTGCAAACTCACGTTTTTACTAACACCGTCGCGCGGCTCTTGGCTTTTTGCCAAGTCCTGTAATTGCGCTTTGGAATACAAGTACAACGCAATTTCTTTATGCGGATAACATTTTAGGTTCTGCAAAATAAGAACTGAAGATGATGACGAGGGCTAGAACTCAAGAGCAACTGTGCTGCTTCTGCAACAGCCCTCGCAGGCCGCGCATTCCCACAAAACATCAAAATAAAAACGGCCTAAGCGTCCCACTCGTTAGTTTGAAGTATTTCTATAGCATTAGAGCCGGATTCGAGCCGGATCGCAGAAATGCACACGCGATTTTAATTTATTGCGTTTCCTTAGTTTTTTCAATTTTGTTTTATTTACATCTATTCGTTGTTGTTCATTTCTAGCCTTTGTCATCTTCATCACCTTCTATTCGGACTTTGAAGCATGAGCAATACCTCAAATGTTAGGAAATTGCGTTTTGCTTGTATTGTCATGTTTTATTGTCATGTTGTCCGTTTATTGTCATGTTCTGTGGGAATGCGCGGCCTCTGAGGGATATTGCAGAAGCAGCACAGTTGCTTTTGAGTTCTGGCCCTCGCTGTGCAGCACCGTATGTAATCTTGTGCGGTTCAGTGGATTCTTACTATGCTTTATGCGCCACCGTTATCTACGCATACAATACAAGAAGTGAAGCTTGGGGGGCGGGCCCCCGAGCCGTCGCGTACGCGGCGTCGCGAACGCGACACTGCGCCGCCAGGCTTTACAAAACTATCACACTAGCAAAGAACTGTCAATTGTAAAGGTTTCCACATATAGAATTGTAACCGTATCACTGCTTCCGACTTCTGTAGGGCGTAGTATCGATGTCGCCTCCGCGGTGCCGCAACGATCTCGATACTCTGGTCGGGAATAGCTTGACCGGCGTGATGATGGAAGTTAGAGCAGATGTTGTTCCAGAGCAGCGACGAAAATCGGAAGGCAGTTGAGGAGAGAATAGGAAGCTAATGCGTAGACGGTAGGCGAGAACTGTCGACAATCGAAGTAATTGGGAGAAATGGAGTAGCAACCAGCAGCTGAATACAAAGAATAAGACTCGATCGGCGAAATGCGAGGAAACGCGAATTCAGACCACTTAGCAGCAGTCAGAATTTGCGCTTCTTCGCGGGTGGACCGGAACACAACACCGTGTTGTGGCTCCCACGGCAATTTTTGCACGTTACTGTGCAGAGAGCCGCGCCATGGTCGGGGCGAAGACATCGGCCGCACAAATGCAGCTCTGCCACCTCATAGCCCGGCTTACAGAATCTGGATACCGGTGGCAACGTGACGTTAGGTGACCATCCACATTCTCGTTAACCGAACAGAAAACACATGCGGATTTGGGCGCAGAACGGTCGACGAGAGTGTGGATCGCTTCTTTCATCTCAGCAACCATAGTGTATAGGGTGTCCAGCCGATTAGTAATGCTTTGCAAGGTGTCGCGAATAGCATCAAGGGAAGCCTGGCGCTCATAGGTCATCAGTTGGATCTCGCGATCAAGGTCGTCTGCCATCTCACAGTGAGATGAATAAATGATGGAGTTTAAGTACATCTAGTTTAAAGCTACAGCGAAGAAATTCTGATTTGTTGCACTGATTGCTTCCTTGTTTATCTAGCTAGCTCTCTCTACGATTGAATGCCGCGTGCACGCTCACAGTAAGCGCTAGTACCGCTTCAGCAGTGGTACACACGGCTTTTGTGAAAAGAAGAATGAGCGAGGCCATCGCTTTGACTACTGTTAGAAGTACTGCTGGACCAAACAAATAGGTGAGACAAATCAGAATTAGTAAGGTTATGAGAGCAGCTAATGTGCATTTCCAGTGCTCGAAGAAAACTAATAGTAACGGAAGAAAATCTGGTAAATGCACGCTTTCGAACCAGTCGAATTGTGGGACCTTCCTTAGTGTGTCATTGAGAAAGATGTTCGATTCCCCCGTGCTTGCGATATACTTGAGGATCCCTTCCAACTTCATGGTAACGTTCCTACCACCGCATACTGTATAGCATTCTGTACT